>CAUZXS010006122.1:72500-110000 GCA_963585895.1 Sepioteuthis lessoniana
GAAGGATCTCTTTCACCCGAGAACTGATAAAAATACTTATAGCACACACACGCACAACATTGGCCTAATGGTTAGAGTGTTCGCCAATGGCCTGGGAGACCTGGGTTCAATCCCAGGTCGATTCATACCAAAGATTTAAAAAATTGTACTTGATGCCTCCTTTCTTAACACTCAGCATTATAAGGTACAGATCAAGGGTAAAGTTAAGCAATTCTGGAAAACGAGTAGCGCTCGCCCCCACACCTTGTTTTGGTAGCTATCGAAAAGGGAGCCTTCGGGTCACCCTTGACTTCAGTCGCCAACTTTACTTAGACACACACATATATATATATGTGTGTATATATATAGATATAAACTAACAAGCGTATTTGAAACGTGTGTAGGAGTATATATATATATATAGACAGAGAGAGAGTGAGAGAGGGTGTGAAAGAAAGAGTAAGAGAAAATAAATGAGAGACACACACAGAATTAAAGAGAGGGTGAGATATATATATAACGGTGGACTGACAAAGATAGAAAAGTAAGAGATATCAATGGGAATATAACTGCATAATTTTTTGAATGTAATGACGTATGCAATGAAGATACCTATATGGATTAAACAACAAATTTATCGTGTGTGTGTGTGTATGTGTGTGCGTGTGTGGGTGAGTGTGAGTTTTTCTAACAATGGGATGACCACATGTCTCTTCCAAATGGTTGCTTTTTTATCAATCCAATTGATGAAACCAAACATCTCCAGCAAAAATCTTATTGGTCCGAAAATATCGATCTATTTGAATATTTATTTCAATATATATATATATATATATATATATATATATATATATATATGTATATATACATATATATATATATAATGAATAAAAGAAATTCCTCAGATTAATCAAATCTTCCTGAAGTGTAACCGTGCTGCAGAATTCAAATCAAAGAAATAAATTACTGGGTAGTTACCTTTTTGAAATTCTTTGTATCCTTTTCAAAATGGACTAAGAAGGAATTCCGACTGATAAATCATAAAACAAAGAAATTGATGTCGATGAATAATATTTACCACGTGATAGATGTTACAGACTAAATGTGTTAAGAAAAGTTTGGGAAAGTGCATTAACCTGCGTTGAGAATTGCATCGATGTAACAAATATAGGCCTCGAGGAATATATAAAAAAGAGAACATAAAACTAATTTAAGCTGCATGTAAAAGTAATATGAGAAAAATATTAAGGGTAAACAATAAATCCAAATATCTTGAAAAAGTGGTATGATAATCAAACACATGGATAAAGAAAATGCATACGTGATGACCTAGATATGGCTGAGAGGAGTGTTAGATCACGGGACCCAATTGACAATTGTAGTGCTACGACACCGTATAGACTAGTATAGTAGCATGGTCAATGCGTGAAGCACTACCCCTAAAGTTTCAGTTGGAACCCCATAGTAATCTTGCAGTGAGAATAAATGACCAACAAAGCACCGTCTGTTGGTTAGCAAATACAAAACATTATTCACTATTACCCTTCTTAGTAGTCACAAAAGAGACAGAAACAGAGTATGGAAAGAGTCAACTGCATTAGATAGACAGAGAGAAACAAACTGTCGCAGGACGAGAGGCAAATACAGGCCTTAATATAATCTGACTCGTATTCTGTTGCATTTCTAGTACGTAACTGCTCGGGATTCCGTTTTAACATCTTTGCGGTCGGTGTGCCACTCCTTCACGGAGCTTACCAAAAATGGGTATTGTGATTTTCGTCCTGTTTTCACATCTTGGTTCGGTCACAAATAACTTCCTTGCTGTTTTCTATCCACGCTGACAAATGATATACGCAAAAAAACAGAATCCGGCATTGAAGAGAAAAAGAATGAAATCCCCTGAAAAATTAAAATAGAGAATGGATCCCTAAATATCGACCAGACCCAATATTAATTAAAAAGTAAAGAATTTTTAAACGAGTGGATTTTTCTGTTCCGGCGGACCGTAAAAAGGAAAAGAAAGATAGCGAAATGATAAAAACAAACATCTGGATCTTGCCATAGAGCTGAATATGAAAACGACGGTAATTCTAATAGTACACGGAGCGATGGGTAAATTGTTGTCCGCTTTAATTATTATTTTCCTGCATGTGCTTTAGTTGTATCATGTTTTGTCAACTGCGAAGCAAACTAGCATTAGTTGGGCACAGTCTATGACGAGAGCAGGAGTATGGCGCTATTCAATCTTTCAGAAATATGGAAACGGAATGCTGCATTTCACGGCATTAACGCTAATAGCTTCAAAAGAAAGATTTCGGTGAGTTTGGGTGTAAATCTGGGAATAGATTCATATTCATACTGATGAAAACGAAATACCCAGTGCATATCATGTTTGGTTTGGTTTAGTTTGGTTTGATTTTATGGCATATCAACTACTGCAGTTTATTAATGCCAAATTCATTTTTATACAAATAAACAGTTCTATTTTAGACCAATCAGTTTAGCATAAGCACACAGTTTCAATGCCAAAAACAGTTCTATTTCAGACAATTCAGTTTAGCATAAGTACACTACTTAATTCTATTTCACTCATAGATAGGACCCTGTCAGGTGCTACGACTGCAAGCCAGTGCAAAACTGGGAGCAATTGCAATGAATAGGTACTCTGCATTCCCCAAAGCATTACTGGAAACTCACCATCAGATTGTTTAGCGTCAAACAGGATACTCACTGGGAGTGTCTTACCCCTCTACAGAGAAGCAGTCTGCGTATTTTGCAACCTAAGCCGATTGGGCAAAACATCATGTTGTATGGGGTGATCATAAATGATCCTATTTACCAACCCCTCCGCTCGGGCAGGATATGACACAAGGTCAATTTCTTAAGCGGAGTTTGACAGGTTTGAATTCAGAGTTTTCCTTCTCCTAGTCTGTCCTACTATTTAACCATAGCTGGAGGGAGAATAATTGGATTCATACCATTCCTAAGGGTATTAGTGCTATGTGAAATGCAATCAGTCTCGTCCAGGATTTGAACTCGAGTCACCGTGTCCATTTCCTACGACGATAACAATTACACCACGGGCACCTCCACAAATCATAAATGATGGTAATGGCTTGCCTTCATTTACTTTTTGACTCAAACTCAACACATGCCTCTGGCAACAAAACTCCACACCATGCCACACAAGCAGGAAAACCTAGTCTTGGCCGAAAGACATTTTTTCGACCACATTATTCCAAACATCTGGGGCGGGTGTCCTCATGGTGTAATGGTTAAAACGATGGACTGAGGAATCGTAGTAAGCGAATTCGTACCCCAGTGGCGCTATAACGTTTACTTTAAGACAAATACCCTTGATAAAGGTATGAACCCCCTTATTCTCCCAGCTCTGGGTTAAATTGTACCACTACTGTTCTCCTGGGAGAACGGCTTTGGCAATGAACAACCTACAAAGGTTGATATGCCATTAAACAAAGAAACCAAATCAAACCAAACCAAACATCTGCCTATAGAACTCCCCAGATCGCTAACCTCTTGATTATAATGTTGGGTGCGTTTGAACGATAGATCCACAAATCTCCACGCAACACCAAAGATAGTATGTAATCTAGAATGACGGCAGCTTTTACCAATTAAAACAAAGACACAATAACGGTTTGCCAGTGATCCTGATGTCGTCTGGAAGCCGTTGTTGGAGGCTATAATTATTTCTTTGCATAGATTAGAACTGTATTGTCTCAACGTGTTTTCTTTTAATTCTTGTAAATATATCTGATAAAGTGAGACAATAGCGTTATTTTTAGTGTGTGTAATTTAAACGACCGTTTAACCAACGCATCAGGTAGTTGTTATGCCCACAACGAGCAAAGAGAGCAAGGTACAGAAGATCAGAGAAAAATCGGGACCATTCAGCTCACGGAACTTTTAAAATCAACTAGAATACTAAGAAGTATCCGAGTGAACTTTGCCCAATTGGCTGAGGCAGTAGAATACACCGACTGCAAAACCGGTGAGGGTAAGACTCCCCACCAACGAGTGTCCACGTGGCCTAGTCGGCTAGGGCTGTAGAATAGACCGGCTGCATTTCTGTAGAAGGGTAAGACCCTCCCAACGAGTGTCCTGGTATATGACACGAAACAACCTGATGGTGAAGTTCCTGTAATGCTGGAGCTTTGAGGAATGCAGAGTACCCCTTTCATGCCATCGCTTCTAGGTCCGAAACGGTAGCACCTGATAAGGGTCCTCTCTATTAGTTAAATAGAAGTAAACCGTGATTCTTTCACAATACTGATTTTTGCACTTAAACTGCGTACTTATGCTAAATTGAATTGTTTAAAATAGAACTGTTTTGATATTTAAACTGCGTACTTATGCTAAACTGAATTGTTTGAAAAGGAACTATTTTGAAGTTTAACTCTGTGTATCGCCCAGTCGGCTGGGGCTGTAGCATACACTGACTGCACATTTGCTGAGGGGTAAGCCCCCCCCCAAATGAGTGTCCTGGATATGTCACTAAGCAATCTGATGGTGAGTTTCCAGTGATGCTGGGACTTTGGGAAATGCGGAGTACCCCTTCATTGCTCCCATGTCCACTCTGGCCCAGCGTGGTAGCATGTGATAGTGTCCTATCTATGGGTTAAACAGAACTAACAGCATACTTATGCTAAACAATTGTTTGACTAAACTGAATAGCTTGAAATAGAAATGTTTTTGACAGTTAAACCGTACTTACATTTAAACTGCGTGATTATGCTAAACTGAAACCGTACTTATTTTAAACTGCGTGCTTATACTAAACTGAATTATTTGAAATGGGACTGTTTTTGACATTGAAACTGTATTTACACTAAACTGGTTTGTTTAATATATAACTGTTTTGACATTTAACTGTGTGTAAACAAAATCTGTACTTACACTAAACTTAATCAGCTGAATTAGAACTACTTGGCTAAAGTGAATTGCTTGAAATAGAAATGTTTTTCACAATTAAACTGTACTTACATTTAAACTGCGTGCTTATGCTAAACTGAATTGTTTGAAATAGAACTAATTATTTGCATTAAAATGATTTTGGCGTTAAATAACCTACAAAGGTTGATAAAACCCAACAAACCAACCAACCAACCTAGAGAACTAAAAAGACGTGCGGTCATTCAGGCTTCAGTTTAAAAGCACGAGTAAAAACTCATGTATAGGTTCATTAGAAGTAAAATAAATTCAAAACATAAGAAAGTAATTGCTTAAACAAAACAGAGTAAGTGAACTAAGCAATCACAAAATTTATATATACAGTCACATATATTACCACGGATTATAAACTAGACCATTCAAAGAGGAATAGTCCACGAAGTAGATCATACTTCTCGTCATGATCCACACAATTGTAAATAAAGGGTTGCCAATTGCGTGGAAACTTCTTAGTCTGACTTTCACATAGGCAACAATTTTACAGTCAGCAAACTCCGTTGACTTTGGGTCTCCGCCATCCAGACTTAGCTCAATATATATATATATGTGTGTGTGTGTGTGTGTATGTGTGTGTGTGTGTGTGTGTGTGTGTGTTTGCGTAGTGTTACTTATTCCTTGATGAACATCATTTTGCATGATATAAAAAAGAAAAGTTGGCGACCTTAGTCGAGGATGCCCCCGAAGGCTCCCTTTTCAATAGCTGCCACCCCGGGGAGTTGGACAAGAGCACTACCCCATTCCCTGGATTGCTCCACTTTACCCTTGATCCTTACCTTATAGTACTCAGTGTTAAGCAAGGCGGTACCAAGTTTTGAGTCTTTGGTATGACAACCTGGGATTGAACCACGGTCTCCCTGACCATTAGCAAACACTCTGCTTATTACGTGAATGGTCCGGTTGCATAATATACTCTTATATATTGATAGGAAAAATGTCTCAAATATATATGTTCTTAATATTAAGGGTGATAAAAAGTAACGGTACACAATGTTTAAATTTGTGTACACTTAAAATTACGTGAAGGGTATAAAGCTGTGCAACTTGAAAATATGATGATGTCTGGATGAGTCAGTGCTAGATCAGCGATTCTTAGCACTTTTTCTTTGAAAATATAAAATATAGAATACGTTTTCAATTATCCACACTAACACACACACACACACACACACACACGCATATATATATATATATATATAATTGTGCGTGTGTGTTCCTTGTTTATCAAAAAAAGTCACTTAAATTACACAGGAAATATATGTTTTTAATATATTCTTCTTTGTCACGTATGCCAATAGTTTCTTCCGATTCCTTTTATTCAATTTAATATATATATATATATATATATATATATATCTTTAACATACGTATTTGATCCAGTTCGATTATTAGTCGTAATTAACCCTATATATTTACTATATTCTAAAGAACAGGTGTACCGTACTTAGGGGAAATGTTTTTGAGTTGCCTATATTTGTAATAGACTAATAACGAACCTCACCTTTTCGGCTGTTCAAAAGAAGTATCAAAAGAAACATTCCGCCTGACCCTGTGTCCTTTTGATATAATTGTACCACAATAGTGTCTCGGTTGATACCACAGTCCTTGTGACCTTAGCAATCTTAAATTTTCTGCAATGCCAGCGGGTATGCGAGCAATATCTGTTGAGGCTTCATGCTATTTTCTTATAGCACAGTTCAAAAGTAAATGAATGAGCAATCGGCTGTGGAGATGAACTCTTTGCATTTATTCATAAGCCTCAACGGGAAAACAGGAATTTGGACCATTTTGTGATGTTAGAAAGTTAGTCTATTGATTCCAAACAGAATATGGAAAAATAAACACACACACACACACACACACACACACACACACACACACACACACACACACACACACACACATATATATATGGTTGCGCACATATAAGTAAGCGCATCCTATGAACATGTTTGATCTAGTACGCTTGTGTTTAAAATATGTTATGCAGGTTGGAATGAAATTAGGATTCTTATCTCTTGTCTTGCTTTCCTTAAAATTAAATTTTGAACTACCAAAAGAACCTCGTTGCATTATCCTTGTTGTACATGTAAAGACGACACACATTCCCTAAATATATAAACCTGGTGACTATATGTATATATACACACACGGAAAAGTGATTTTATACAGAAACCTTTTCTTAATTATACAAACGAATTGGGTTGATACATAGTAATATGTATATATATATATATATATATAACTTGTTAGAAATTCTGAATAATTCATTGAAAGTGCTCGATATCCTTAGGACAGTGCTAACTTTTCTCAAACTGAATTCAATGTGAAGACTTTTAAGAACTATTTGCTATTACTCTCAGTTTCATACGAGTGTTGATACAATCACCAGCGAGCTCAAATGAATACTATAATAATGTTTTTTGACGTTGTAATGGCGATGTAATTTTGATAGCCGATTGGTCTGATAATTTGCAGTATGGGAAACGGGAATTGTTCATTATTTTTATTGACTTTATATAATAATAATAATAATAATAATATCTTTTTATTATTTCATTATCATTAGTAGTATTTGTAATAGTATCGAGTTTTTCACACCAATGTTAGCAGGTGCTCGTTCCCTAGATTGTGAGTAACATCAAGTATTCTCCAGAACTCTTCTCAGTGTTCTGGCCGTTTTCAACAATGCTGAAGATTGGATGGTCTCGATTCTTCTTCTGATTTCCACTTCTTCGAATCCCATTTCCAAACCTTTTGAATCCGTTCTACGTACACCAGCCACAACTGATATCACTCTCACCATCATGGTCCATTATTTGTTCGTTTTAATTCTCTCGCAAGGTCCAAGTATTTGTGTATCGTTTCAATTTCTTCGAATTTCGATTTGTGGTCAGCCATAACTGTAAAATCAATAAACCAATTTTTTTTTTAATTAGCACTAGTTTTGGTCTTTTGGTTGGAATGAGGTGATCTTGTATCTGAAAATCCCTAATCATATTTACCCGCCCCCTCCGCTCGGGCAGGATATGACACAAAGTCAATTTTTAAGCTGAGTTTAACAGGTTTGAATTCAGAGTTTTCCTTCTCCTAGACTAGTTGCCTCACCAAGGCTGAAGAACCTAGTCTGCCCTACCATCGCTGGAGGGAGAATAATTGGATTCATACCTTTCCCAAGGGTATTAGTGCTATGTGAAATGCAATCAGTCCAGGATTTGAACTCGTGTTGCCGTGTCCAATTTCTGCGACGATAACCATTACACCACGGGCACCTCCTCATAATTTTGTTTCACTTTCTAGGACAGATTCTGGTTAGTGCTCATACCATATGGTAGTATAGTCAAATACAATCACTTGCATATTTATTAGTGGGTCACCTTACCTCCACCAGTCATGTCTAGTGTCGTACTCCTTTTGTGACAGCTTGATACATTAGCTCACTATGTCATTAACGGTTTCATTTTTGATTCACAAGACCTACACTTGCTATTCTGTGGTGACATTGATTTTTGTTATAACATAATTGATCCTTATGGCATTATTTTTTTTGCATCTATTTGCGGAGATTTCGTATCCTTCTTGGGATTTCCACTTCTTAGCCATTTTCAAAGCTTTTCGTGTGAAATGCCACTAATCTTTCTCTTGAAATATCTATACACTTATTTTTCTTTCGACCCATTTCTGTATCCTCATTTTTGTTGTTTTTCTATCTGTATTTATATTCTTAATGCTGTTATTTGCTGTTGTAATTAAACTTTCTTTTAACTTACTCCTCGAGATCTTCAATGTAATCCCCAATGCTGGTGAGTCGTTTTCTTCCTTCTTTAGTATTTGTCTATGACATTTCTCAGATGTAGAACCTTGTGAATAGAGAACAACTTTGTTGTTCTTTTAACCATTTGTCTGAGTTCTTCTCTTTATCAACTTTAGGAATGGTCCTGTGTATCGTACAACGGAGACTGACTATGTGTATATCCTTATAATGAGATGTTCGATGCAGAGCTTTTGGGAATCTTCCTCCTTCTTTTGAAGTACTTTTTTCTAATTATACCGTGTCCATAAGGGGGTTTGTTTGGTTGGTTGATTACCTCTTGTGGCATATCGACTATTGTGGGCCATTTAAAACCAAATAAGTTTTATACATATATCAAATATACGATTTCTAAAGACATTTTGTAGATAATATTTTTAAACAAGCGTGAGCTCAATTTTTCGCACACAGTTAAATGGTTCCACATATTTTCAAACAATTCAGTTTAGCTGAAGTACACAGTTTTTGTTTATACAGAGTTAAATAATCAGACTTCTATTTTTAAAAAATCAGTTTAGCGAAGGGACACAGTTTAAATGTTAAATAGTAATATTTGACCCAAAGATAGGACCTATCAGAGCCTACTTCTCAGTGCCAGAGTAGAACTGGGAGCGATGGCAATGAAGGGGTACTCCGCATCCCCCAAAGCTCCATCATCAGTGAAGCCTCATCATCAGATTGCTTGATGTCCTATCCAAAACACTAGTTAGCGGAGTCTTACGCCTCTGCAGAAATGCAATCTGTGTATTCTGCAGCCCCAGCCGACTGGGCCAACATAAGGGGATTAAGATTTTTTTTCTTTTTTGTGAGTTCGTAAACTTGTGGCTGCAGAACATTTCCTTAGTACGTAGTTGAGTAGCATCATTATTATAACGAATTAAAGTGGTGACAAAGTTTTTGAGTTAGTGATATGTTTTGTATTTTTTCAAACCATCTATTATCTATGAGTGCGATATCATCTCATTCCACCTCGTTTAAGCTTCTTTAAAGATATTCTGCTCAACATATTGAAGGTCTTTTGTTCCTCTAGATCTTCTCTCATCCTTTTTTATCATTACGGAAATACTCCGCGGCATATAAATGAATAATAGATTTCTTCTTTAATCTTTGTGGTAATATCATTGGTAAACTCGTTATCAGACTATAGTTGCTTGAGACGGTGCCTTTTGGGGAGCTCTTGCTGTATGAGAGTAGTTGACCCTTTTGCAATTCATTCGGGCATGCTTACTTCTTGTAAGCATTTACTTTGTTGCAAGGCCAATCTTTCAGTAACTTTTCACTCTCTCTTCTTTGGCCGATATTCTTTGATTAATTTCTTCCAGTTTGCCTGTCAGACTTGCCTGCGGTTATCTTTTAAGTAAATTTTCCTTTCATTGAGTTTCAATGCGTGCTATATTCCTTAGCAGTTTCGCTTGTTGTCGCAGCTTTTTTTTAAATTTGTCCTGCTATCTTCATTTCCATTCTTCTGTTTTATTTCTGTTCCGAATCCTTTGTAAAAAGCCTAGTTTATCACCAACTCGGCCACTAAATTCCAAATCCTCCGAGCCCTTTAATAATCCTTAACTCACCATGCCAAAAGCACCAGTCACAATTGGTATAATTGTCACCTTCATGTTCCACAGTTTTTTTAAATTATTTTCGTTTCACATTCTTTCAGTTTTATTCTGTGGTCAACCAGGACGGCAAAGTCGACAATTTTGCAGATTTTCTTTTTTTATTTTTTTGTTGATTATTATAAGGTCTGGTCTTCTGACTGAGATTAGGTGATCCGTTTGTGTGTCAAAGTCCCATAGGAGTTTGTGTGTGTCATTATTATTATTATTATTATCTACTCATTAGAGTTTTCACATCAGCGTAAGCTGATAGTATTTCACTTGAGATTGAGTTACAGTAAGTCTCCTCAAGTCTCCAGGACTCTTCTCAGTATTCTGTCAGTTTTCAATAATGCTGTTGTTTGGATGGTCTCCACTCGGTCGCCAACATCTAAATCTTCCAGGCCCTTTAATAATCCTTTAGTTACCGTGCCAAAGGTACTAATCACAATTGGTATAATTGTCACCTTCATGTTCCATAGTTTTTTTTCAATTCTCTAGAAAGGTCGAGGTACTTATCTCTCTTTTCACATTCTTTTATTTTTATTCTGTGGTCCACTGGGACAGCAAAGTCGACAATTTGGCAGATTCTCTTTTTTTTTTTTTTGTTGATTATTATAAGATCTGGTCTTCGGGCCGAGATTAGGTGATCTGTTTGTATATCAAAGTCCCACAGGAGTTTGTGTGTATCATTTTCTAGGATAGGTTCTGGGTTGTGCATATACCATTTGTTGGCATGGTCGAATTTGAATTTCTTGCACATTTCTCAGTGGATCACCTCGCCTACCCAGTCATGTCTAGCCTTGTACTCCTTCTGTGCCAATTTGTTGTTTTTCCTCCCATTTTTGTTTCCTAGTTTTTGTCATTCTGTTATCTATCGTCTTGTCAGTATTGTTTCTGATGGCCGTTATCAGTCCTCCTTCGTGTTTTTCTATGTAGTTTTCGAGTCGTTGTATGGATGCGTCAACGCTGTCTTCGATGCTGGCAAGTCCTCTTCCCCCCTCTTTTCTTGATACATATAGTCTGTGCACGTCGTCTCTGGGATGTAACGCCTTTTGCATGGTCATTAGTTTTCTAGTTCTTTGGTCCATTTGTCTAAGTTTATCTCTGGTCCACTTGAGAAAGTATCTAACGAGGGTACAACCCAAGTATTTATTCCTTTGATAAGGTTTCTGCTATTGAGTTTTGTTTCGAGTAGTTTTTTAGTTCTCCTGAGATATTTTTTTAAAATTTTGTTTTACATTTCGGCTTGTTTGATTGTGTCAGGCTCCAAGATTCCTAAGTATTTGTAGGTCTCGTTTTCTGCGAGTGTTCTGATCTTGTCTTGATTTGGTAGTTCTATTCCGTCAGTAAGATGTCGTTTGCCACTTTTCATGACGAGCAGAGCGCATTTTTCAATGCCAAATTCCATCCCTATGTCTTGACTGTATATTCTAAATGTGTGTATTAGGGTTTCCAGTTCTTTTTCATTTTTTACAAATAGTTTGATGTCATCCATGTACATTAGGTGGTTGATCTTTTCTTGCGATCTACTAAGTTTGTATCCGGCCGTGCATTTTCTGAGTATGAGGTTGAGTGGCATCATGTATTATTATTATTATTTAACTATGACTTATACGTATTTCACGTCACTCTCAACAGTGTAATTCTCTCATCCATCTAGTCCTTAAATAATGATTTTAAGCAAATTTTCAAATATTCTTTTTATTTCCTAACATTTTAAAATTTTGACGTTCATGATTACGTTGCCATGACATCATCACAGACAATTGTAACTTTCCATGATATTTCTTGAAACCCTTCATAAATTTACTAATAATGATCTGATGATTCAGGAGGAAACGTTATTATTCCTATATAAGTAGTCTATCACATTGGTTTCACGTCCTATTTCTCTTCAAAACGTGCGTGAGCGCGCGCCCGCACACACAGACACAGACACACACACACATACACACATATATATATAGACAAACACATTTATATGAACATATGTGTGGTAGTGTATGAATGTACATTTGCAATTGTAGTATTATGCCTATAGAATTTGTTCTGTCCGAATTTATGTAAGATGTAAACTTGTGTTCCGTATCTTATTATTTATGTCCCCTTCTACGTGATCAACATTTATCTCCCAGGAATTTTTATAAGATTTACCAATTAGTTTGTGAATTGTATTTAACTTGCTCGCAATTTCTTTTTTTTTTTTTTTTTTTATTTACTTTTTCTCCGTCGATCTTGTTCGCAAACGCTGCAACCACCTGTACTGTTTTAGTTTCTTTAGATCCGTCCAACAGTTTTAATACTGATTGTAATGCTACCATAATAAATGCCATGAGATATTTTCAAAAAATATTTCTATTAATATTACAAAACCAAACGCACAATAAATGATTTTTAAGAAGTCTTCAGGTATAAACATAAAAAGCTGGTGTACATATTCAGGAAATCATAGTGATCATTTACTAAGCGAAACTTGTTCGAGCATGAGGCCAAAAATCTGATGTGCCCAAAAATGATGTTATAAGGTAGTTTTACCTCTTAGCTAATTCTAGCTAGTGAGCTGACTTTTTTTTTCGTGCAGAAAGTTGGATAAATACAACAATTTAAAAAAAAAAGAAATAAAAAAAAACAAGAAGTTTTAATTAAAATTATCTCTATCTACGCGGTATTGCCTGCTTGAGTGAATAAATGTTTTAAAAAAATCATCTCCTGGTTCCTTTCCAGACATTTCACATAATGTTCCCAATTTCTTTTATTTATTTTATCAACATTTTTTCTTTGTTTTTTTGTGATGCAGCTCTTTGTGATAAAGTCTCTATTCTGGAACTGATTTTAGCAGATTACAAAAAACAAAAAAAACAAAAAAGGCTGAAAAAATATTAGGAGAAAAAATACAGAGAATTTAAAACGACAAAAAAGTTATATTTTGAGGTTCTTTGCTTTTTATATATCTATGTATAATTTTTTAGGCTGTATCGAACGCTTCAGTAGAAAATACACAAAGAGGGCTCCGTTCACTGCCATTCAAAAGATCATGAAGTTGATCGTTCTCATCTTTATTCCAACCAAAATTTTACACCACCCTTTCTCTCTCCCACTGTCTCTTTCTCTCTCTATTACACACACATTATATATATATATATACATATATATAGGTGATTTTCGTGGTGTAACCCGAGTACAAATCCTGAACGAGAATGTCTGCATTTCACATAGCACTAATTCTCCTACCAGTTAAGGATACATAGAAGAAAAGATTCTGCTCCTCCACGTTGATATGGTAACCAGTCTAGGCAAAGGAAAACTCTGAATTCAAACCTATCAAACATAGAATTGATCTTGTGTGCATCCTTCTCATGCCATTTAATATATATATATATATATATATATATATATATATATATATATATATATATTGCTTCGAGTGAATTTTTATTAACTATCTAAGGTTTTGCCTTGTTTGGTATTCATGACTTAATTTTAATATCCTACAGTGAAGTGTACGGAGTACGTAAATCGCAGCTTACGGTCGTTTATTTGTTGGAGACCAATTTTTTCAGCGTGATTCGAGTTTGTACATTTATCTTTCACGTGCATTCACATTCACGTGCACACACACACATGTCAGACACACAAACATAAATACTTACAGAAACAAATAGACATACATATGTTTGCGTGTGAGAGAGTGTGTGCGTGTGTGAGCGTTAGTTTGTTAGTCTGCATGTGTTATTGTGTGTTTACTAGTTAACTAGTTTGATTTAAAATATATATATATATATATATATATATATATATACACGCTCCCCCATGGGGTTTGAGCACTCTGGCGAAGGAATTGTCGGCCGTCGCTAGCGTAATGCAAAGCTCTTCGAAAGAATTGAACACTCTGGTAGCCGATAGGGTATAAAAATGTAAACAAACGGCTGCTGCTGCTATTGCAAAATAAATACCATAAAAATTCCCTTAGCCAACGGGCTCCGCTTGGTGGTCTGAAACTTAGTCTAACGTAAAGTTGGACGGGTTTCGATCCCGGCTTCGAGCGTCCTGTGTTTGTAGCCACACTGAAGAACATAAAAAACAACACACAGTCAAAGATGCAGACACAAACAGACACACAGACACACTCACACACTGTCTGTCTGTGGATGACAATATGTATATAGGATTGTGTGTGCTTGCGTTGTGTTGGTGGATGGGTGTGTGAGAGAGAGAGAAGGAGTGTCTAGATGTGTGTGGGTTTGTGTGTCTGTGTGTGCGTGTGTCTGTTTGTGTCTGCATCTTTGATTGTGTGTTGTTTTTTATACGTTGTTTTGCAGTTTCTAAATTTTGTATCAATTAATCCATGACAAATGATTCGTGTTCCGTACAATTTTTCAAATTGAGGTTTGATGTTCGATGTAATTATTCGAATGCATGTTTTATGTTCAGTCAAGTTTAACATGCATAATCAAACATATACGCGCGCATATATATATATATATATATATATATATATATATATATATATATATGTACAGTCAATGAAGAAATACATTCAGAGGCATTTATGAGCGCGTAGGCATACATAAATTGATATATATATATATATATGTTTATTCATTTATATTTTTATTAATTTATATATATATATATATATGTGTGTGTGTGTGTGTGTGTGTATCTGTGTGTGTGTGTGTGTGTGGTTAGGCAGTAATCGTTCATCTAAGCATGTTTTATTAAATAATAAAGACAAATTTTGTCTGTATGATTTATTTAAGATCCTTTCAAGCTTCCTGATATCTCATTTTTTGGTTGGAATTGGTTGATGTATTTCACAAAATTGTCCCGATCGCTTTCGAGCCTTTCATAGGACATCATCAGGGGGTGCTTGATTGTGTAAGTTATGCTGTTTTTTTTGTTTTTTTAATGAGTTTGGCAGTTTTTATAACATAACAAAAATATGGATAAAAACTGGATAACAGATGTATTTAAAAAAGAGTAACGGTATTTAAAAGGGAACGCTATTTAAAAAGGGAACACTATCAACGGAAAGAGAATACTATCAAAGGAATACGGAAATAATATTAAAAGCATTTCAAAACATTGCCGCTATTTTCAAAATTAATTCTATTGATTTTTGATATTTTGTTTTTATTTTCTATTTGTACGGCTTCAAGGTTTTGTACTCATAGCTTATCAATTTCGTGTGCGATTATAGCAGTTTTTTTAACAAAATTTTTTCGAAACTTGGATTTAGGAATAGAATGGTTCTTAAGATGTAAGGCTATGGAACTCGTGTCATTAAGGTGCATTGTAAGTCGTCTGGAAAGAGTTGTAACTGGTCCAAAAGTGCTCAAGACAATCTTGTGAAAATCATTAACCAATTCCAACCTGAAACTAAGACACTTATCAGGAAACATGAAAGGATCTTAAATGAATTATACAGACAAAATGTGTCTTTATAATTTAATGAAAAATCTCTCTCTCACTCTCTCTCTCTCTCTCTCTCTCTCACACACACACACACACACACACACACGCGCGCACTCTCTCTCTCTCTCTCTTTATATATATATACATATATACGACTGTTGCGTGTATATATATATATATATATATATATATATATATATATATATATATATATATATATATATGTATGCTTTCTTCTATTGCTGATGCTAAGTTAAGTTTAAATAATGAATCAGCTGAAACTTTTTGCATCAGTATATCACACATACTAAAACAATCTCCAACTTTCCGAACAATATTTGATAAAATACATTCACTCCAAAGAATACAGCTTTTTCTTTAATCAACTGACTTTCAAATGCCGAAAATATATTCAGACTACAGTTTTATGCGTTTCTGATTCCAGGTAACAGTGGTAAAATATTATTTCTTTTATTTAAAGACTATTCTGCCTTTGAGGGGGGAATCTTCTGATCTGTTTTCATCCCCTCTAGAATAGCCAGTAACCGAAGTGACTGTAAGGAAATTTGTATGAATTTATTTTGTTCAAATTAGGTCTTCAAATTTCCTCGAGGAAACCTTCGCCGAATGCAAGCTCAGTAAAACTGCTTGGAGATACTTTCACTTGTGAAAATTCTGAAATAAACCAGTTTCGCAACGAGTTAAACAAGCAAATATAAATATTGCGTCATGAATGTAAATAATTGTTTTCAACGAATTTTGTTCACTGATTTCGAAAATGCTGTCCATCTTTATCCATTTTTATCCATCTTATATCGTTTTTGTGTAACAGATATACTGTTTAACTGGTAAAATTCAAACTGAAAAAGTCATTTTCTTTAGATCCCCATGGCGTTCGTTGTCCCTTCCAGATTATATGATAAAATGAAATGGAATTTTATTGTCTGAATTTCTAAATGAAAACAAGAAGACTTTTTTCACTTTGATTTGATGATTCAATGAGGTTTGCTGAATTGAATTGTTTTTATTTAAATGATATTTGAAATGTTGCAATGAATTTGAATATTGGGTGTACATTCATTTTTAGAGTATGACAATAGATTACAGTTTATTTCAACTCGTCAACGGGATAATTACTTTAAAAAATACAGAACGAGGTTAATTAAATTTCGGTCATGAGTTTAAAATTTTTCTGAAAATGTTCAACTTTTACTACTTTTCTCTCTTTTTTTTTCTATTTTGCAGCCTCAAATATTTCCAAGTATATAAAACGCTTATCTGATTTTTTTATAGAATTAAAAAGATTATTTAAATGTTCCTAGGTTATTGAATGGCTTTTTATTGAATGAATCGAGTTTGAAGATGCTTAGTTAAGTATTTTGCACTTGCATGTTTTTGGGATTATTTTGCCCAGCAAAGCCTTTAACTATCAGGATCCTAAGAAAACTCTCAGAATATGCCCCAGCAAGTTTGAATATTTGGCTAGAGTATTGGACACTCTCCCTCTCTCTCTCTCTCTCTATATATATATATATATGTATATTTTGGCAGCATTTCTTCGTTGATACAAATTTCATTAAACATAATAGACATTTTATGTCTGCATATTTTCTTCTGGATCACTTCGAATTCCCGTATTACTTTTATCGTATTCGGGGGGAATTGATTTATGCATTGTCCATAGTTGTATGTATCCCTAGTACTTTCTGCCCGACTTTGGGCCATCATCAGGGGAGGATCTATTACAAAAGTGATGTAACTTTTTTTTAAAATATTACCACTATGTAAGAGCGTCTTTATCGTTGAAGATTATATGCGTTTGCTTTTAAATGGAATTCTATAATTAGTATCAGTAGCTAAAGACATTTAAGTACATTAGCACTGGTTTGAAAATTAATTCTATTAAGTGTCGGTTGCATCTTTCTATTATGTAAGTCTTCGAGAATCTGTAGTTCTTGTTTATCATTTTAATGTTCTAATATTGCTGTGTTGTCGGTGAGAATTTTCCGTAATTGTGTTGTTGAATTCGAACGGATCCAGAAGAAAATATGTAGACATAAAAAGTCTATTATGTTTAATGAAATTTATATATATATATATATATAATTTACCCCTCCCTTAATAGTCAACTTGCATTTTTTCCTCCACCTTATTACACAGTCCCTGGCCCTTTTCCTTCTTAATCGTTGCCCTCGTTTTAACTGTGATCAAAGAGGACGGAAACTAGTTAGTTTATTTTATTTTTTTTTTAAATATTAAAATTGGTCAATTTTTTAGTATATCAACATCTTGGACACACCATTTTCATATATATATATATATGTATATATATATATATGCCGTGCAATTAGAAAGGAACTCAAACCTGGTTAAGCTGTCATAATAAATTCATTTCGGCGGAGAATATTTTTATACTCTCCGTCACATCAGATGACTTTATATATATATATATATATATATATTGTGCTATAAGAGTAAAGTAAAATTTGAACACCGTAGTCGATAGCTATGACACCGAGGTATGAGCGAGGGTTCTACTCCTTTCCCTGGACTACTCAATCTTACCCTTGATCCGTACCTAATAGTTTAAGTATTAGGCAAAGCGGCATCAAGTACCATTTTTGAGTCTTTAGTATGACTCAAACCGGCAATGAACCCTGGTCTACCTTATCATTGGCGAACTCTCTACTCATTAGGCCTCTGTAACAATTCATTCAAACCTACTGTGCATTTTCTTAATCAGCTCATCAAAATTGTTAGAAAAAAGATGTATGCTTGATAGAGTATTTGAGTATCGGTGTAACTTTTTTCAGGTATTACAATTATACTGAGTTTATTTCACTCATCAACAGGAAATTGACTATAAAATAGTGTACGAGGTCTGTAAATTCCTATATATATATATATATATATCCTTTTCTGAAAACTAGAGCTATATTAGATTTTTATTCATCTTTCTGTTACTTTGTATCCATCTTAGTGGTTTTTTTTTTTGTTTTTTTGTTTTTTTTTAAATAAATTGATAGGTTGAATACTCTTCGATTTTAAAATTACCTTGCTTGAAGAGAGAAAAAAGTGGCTTCTAAAAAGATTTTATTGAGATCCTTTCTTAGAATTTGTTCTTTGCTGGCGATTTAATTAATTCGGTCACAGAAATCTATGCTTGGAGGACTGGACGTAAATCTACGATGCCTCGAGATTCAACTTCAGATCTTATCAAATTTATTTCGGTAATTCACTGAATTTGGACTATTTTAGTCATCTTGATTGTGATATATAACAACCATTCTTCTCAGAAATTTACGCTGAAAATCAATAAAAGTCAGTTTTTATAATTATTAATATTTTACGCCTCGAGAGTTTTTTCACGTCAGCGTTAGCTGATGGTCTTTCACTGAAGCTTGAGTGACAGAAAGTCTTCTCAAGTCTCCAGGACTCTTTTCAGTATTCTGGCCGATCTTAATAATGTAGTAGTTTGGATGGTCTCCACTCGTCCTTTTGCTTCCAAGTCCTCCAGTCCCTTTATTAATCCTTTGGTGACTGTAATAAGAGTGCCAATTACAACTGGTATAAACGTAACTTTCATGTTCCACTACATTTTTTTTTATTTCCTAGCAAGGGCAAGGTATTTATCATTCTTTTCACTTACTTTCAGTTTTACTCAATAGTCAGTTCTCTTTTTTCTTTACGTTTTAATTTTTTTTTTGTTGTTGTTGATTATTATAAGGTCAGATCGTCTTGGTTGTGATTAGGTGAGTCGTTGGTATGTCCAAATCACATAGGTGTTTGTGTGTCTCATTCTCCAGGGGAAATGCTGGGTTGTGCATCTACCATGTGTTCGTATGGTCAAATTTAAATTTCTAGCACAATTCCCTGTGGATAACCTTTCCTACCCAATCGTGTCTAGTTTTATACCCCTTCTGTGCTAATTTGCAGCATTCGCTTATTATGTGATTGATCGTTTCGTCTCTGTCACCGCATATCCTACATTTACTTTTTTGTCGCATCTTATCTGTATATTCTAACGGCATGTATGAAAGTTTCCAGTTCTTTTTCATTTTTTGCAAATAGTTTAATGTCATCCATGTACATTTGGTGATTGATCCTCTCTTGCGATCTACTGAGTTTGTATTCGGCTGTGCATTTTCTGAGTATGTGGTTAAGTGGCATCAGTGGGTATCATGAATAGTAAAGGTGATTGTGCATCTCCTTGGAAAATCCCTCTTTGGATCTTTATTTCAGCTAAGCTTCTTCTTCCTGCTGTCAGCTCCACACTCCAGGTTTGCATGGTCTTTTCGATGAAGTATATGACTTCATGTGATATTTTGTACATTTTGAGATAGTGTTGTATCCAGCTTTATGGAACCATATCATATGCTTTTTTGTAGTCAATCCAGGCCATAGCTAGATTTTCCTGTCTTTTGTAGTCAATCCAGGCCATAGCTAGATTTTCCCGTCTTGTCTTGATCTCATTTAGGATTTGTTGATCTATGTAGAATAATTCTGCTGTGCATCTGGAGCCTTTGCAGCATCCATTCTGTTCGTCAGGGAACAATCCACGGCTTGTTAGCGAGTAGTAAATCTTTTTTTCCTTATTTTGTGCTGTTAGTATTTTCCACAATATTCGTAGGCAGGTTATCGGTCTGTAATTGTTTGGAGCAGTTCCTTTGCTTGGGTTCTTTGGGATTAATGTAGTCTTTTCTTTGGTCATCCAGTTAGGTACTTGTGTGCCTTGTAGGCATCTGTTCGTTTCTAGTGGTAGTCTGCGTGAATGGAGGTGAATTTCTTGAACCAGAAGCCGTGTATTCCATCATGGCCTGGCATTTTCCAGTTTGGTGTTCTTTTCAGTATCGATGTGATTTCCGTTTTGGGCCCTTCTTCAAGTCCCTCTAGATCTCGTTTTCCTCTCCATCAATAGCTGATGGTTTTTCTCTGGAATACGAGTGAGAGCAAGTCTAATCAATCCCCAGGACTCTTCGTAGCATTCTAACTAATCTAAATAATGCTGTTGTCTGGATGGTCTCTACTTGTCCTCTTTTTTCCAAATCGTGCAGTCCCTGTTCAATTCATTTGTTCAGAGAGCTTCAATTACAACTGGTATCACTGTCACCTTCATACTTCATTCCTTTTTTAGTTCTCTAGCTAGGTCTAGTCACTGATCTGTCTTTTCGCTTTCTTTTAATTTTATTCTGTGGTCTGACGGGAGGGCAGAATCCACGATTCAGCAAGTTGTCTTTTTTATGTTGATGGTCGAATAAACATATTATTGATTTCACACTAGCGTTAACTGATGGTTTCACATTGGAGTACGGGTGACAGCCTGTTTCCTTCAGTCTCCTGGACTATTCTTAGTATTCTGCTTGATCTTAAAAACGCTTTAGTCTGCATGGTCTTTACCCGTCCTGTTATTTTTAAGTCATACATTCCCTGAACCGATCTTTTGGTGACTCTACCAAGAGCACCAATTACCACTGGTATAACTGTCACTTGCATTTTTCACGGTTTTTTTTTCAATTTCCTAGCAAGGTGTAGGTATCTATCTTACTTTTCGTTTTCTTTCAATTTTACTCTGTTGTCAGCTGGAACAGCAAAGTCCACAAGTTGACATTTTTTTTTCTCGTTGATTATTATAAATTCTGGTCGTCTGACCCAGAATGGATGATCCTTTTGTATCTCAATATACCAGAGGTGTTTGTGCGTCACATTTTCCAGCACATATGCTGGGTTGTGCATATATCATTTTTTTTTCGTATGGTCATATTTCAATTTCTTACATTATTCCCATTGGATTATTCTTTTTGTGTTGATTTGTTGCAATCGCTCATGTGACTGATTGTTTTGCCCCTTTCGTGGCATCAGCTACATCTGCTGTTTTGGTGCGTCTTGTCTATTTTTCCTTTGATATGATTAGTCGACCTTAGTCGAGGTTGACTCGAAGGTTCATTTTTTAATAGCTATTACACCGAGGTATAGATAAGGGCTCAACTTCATTCCCTGGATTGCTTCACTTTACCCTTGATCCTTACCTTATAATGCTGAGCGTTAAGCAAGGCGGTATCAAGTACCATTTTTGAATCTTTAGTATGACTCGACCTGGGATTGAACCCCGGTCTCCCGGACCATTGGCAAACACTCTACTTTTAGACTAATGGCCCGACTTATCCATTATTATTATTATTATTATTATTATTCAGAATTCATGATACTTTCTGATCTCAGCGTATCAGACCTACGAAATGATGGTTTTGTTTGGTTTATTCTTTTAACAGTCTATCAACTCCTTGTATCAAGTCATTTAATGCCGAAATATGATTCACTTATAAATTGGTTTCACGTAGTCCTATCTAATATCAATGATTATTTTTAATATCAACTGTTTGAAGACTTTAAGTATTCCAATCTACTATTCATATTTTTGTAAATATTACCCATTTGTTCCCACAAAATAAAATGGCTTCAAGTATTCCAATCTTATATTAATGATTTTATTTAATATCAGACATTTGTTTGCACACAGATAGCTTTAAGTATTCCATCTCAAATTAATGAGTTTAGTTAATTTATCCATTTCTTTACACACAGAAAAAGTTTTCCTCTCAAACATTAATAATTTCATTTTTACAGTATTCCTATATAATTCAAATAAATTGTACTCAAGTGTATGGCTTCTAATAGCGAATATATTCTATCCTTAGTGAATAATTGATCACTAATATTCGACCCTGTAGATGAAACCCTCACAGTTACTCTCACACCGAGTCAGAGGGTATTTCAAAATAATATCATGGAAGGGGTACTCCACATTCTTCAGAGCTCCAGCACTGCAGCCTCATCATCAGATGTAGTTTAGTGTCATATCAATGACATCCTGCAAGATGAAAATAGGCACCTCGCGTGGTTTAAAGTTAATTCACCTAAATTCATCATAAAGGCGTGCTTTTAGCACAGATTTCTTTGACCGTTTCTTGTCATCGGTCCCTATCGACTACCGAACGTGTTAAGTTGGCTTGACGGCTCTCGAATTTCGCCAAGAGCTGATGAATATTAGTTTTTGCTTCTTGTTTGACACTGATGTATCTGTTGTGCATCTGTCCTTACTTCTCAAGCAATGTCCCACATGTCTTACTCTCCTTTCTTTGATGGTTTTTGAGCGAAATATTATTAGTTGGAATCTCACCGGCTGTCCCACGCATTCGGCCTTGTGATACAATAAATAAAACATTGTAAATAAGACAATGAAAACAAGAATCCGTAATAATAATAATATTAATAATAATGGTTCGAAGCCAAATTAAGATATTTTACGCGTATAAAATATTATCACCCAAATACTCAATGAAGAAATAGTAATATTGATTTAGATCTGTCTCCCTGTTAACCATAAGTTTTAGTGAATTAACTGGTTTATATTCGATCATTGAAAAACGAGCTTTTTGAATAAGTTATGCAAATCTAATCGGAAACTACTTTTAGTTAATATCACAACTTTGACAATCAGAGGAAATTAGGCTTAATGTTCACATGAAGAATTTTGAGCAAAAACAAACTGACAGTTGCTTTTTTCCTTTTAGGATGATGGTGGTATTGGTTCTTGACGGCTTATTCAATCGAAAAATGGAATCGGCGACGCATTTTCAAGTTTTGTACAAGTCTCTGAGTTTACCTTAAAGGTAGCGCCCTTGAGATGAGAATGATTCCATCTATTCTCCCATCACTTATAGAAGAGCTGACTGAATTCTTTAGTTCTGGTTTAGAAAAAAAAAACAATTATGGGGAAATATTGAGACAAATGTTTGAAGCGGGTGCAATTTAGATTTTACCCTCTGTTAATACACGATCCGGTTTTTTCAATCTATCCCCACTCTTAGTTATATTATTTCTGAATGGCTACAACATATCAAAATTTAATTATCTTTCCATACATAGTAATCTTCTTTCCTTCTTTCTAATCTTTTCTCAAAATTCTAACATTTTATGCTTTTATCATCTTTCAATCCGGAACATTTCCTAGAAATTCAACACAATTTAAACGTCATTACCCGTCCCACTTCCGTGATAGTTAAAAAAAATGCTAATTGAATGGTTATGAGCTCCGTCTTTGTATATATATATATATATATATATATATATATATATATATATATAGGTAATATTCGGTCAGGTTAAACCAGAGTTTGGAGTAATTCCCTCAGGACAAGAAAATCATTCAAGAGCTGAACATTTAAATTTTCCTGGTAGAGAGCTCAGAAACTGAAAATACGGGATGGAAATAAATTTATAATCCCGAATTAACCGGTCTTTGGGTTTTTTCTTAAAGATATATATATATATATATATATATTCTCCCGTTATTTTAATTAACATCAATCGTTGTTCAAGGAACATTTTTCATCATCTTATGAACGTTTATTAAAACCGAAACGTTTAAACGTTGACTTTACATCATAATGAATTCATAACTTGAGGATTATTTTCTTTAGTTTCTTCATGCTGTCGGATTTGTTTCCATAATATATTTCTAGTTTAGGGTAAAGTAAATTCGCAATACAAAACAGCCTTACTATACTTAGAATTAACTTCATGTTGTATGTTGGTATTAGTGGAAGGGATATGTAAAAACAAACGTTTTAATTTTGGTTTTAGTTTCCTAATTTTATTTCCTTAAAATAAATATCTTTTTGGTCAAAGCTTATAAAAAAAAAGCCTGAAAAGCTGGTTGATCGTTCCTAAAGGTCAGTTAAGTGGGAAACAATCTTTATTTTTTATTTTAAAGGTCACTTAAGTTCGAGACAATTGTTTTTGATTTTAAAGGTTTGCCAATTTATTTGGTTTTTCGGTCGTCAACTGAAACTTCATCAATCACAATAATGAAACGGGTCATTTCGTAAAATATATTTTTCTAGTCCTTATCTTGAAGGTCAATGTCAAAAAGGAGATCTAATTTTGCTCTACCCAAAATAAAGGTGAGTTGGGCAAGCCTAATCCAGTCAGGTGAGGCTGATAATTTGTTTTCTTCAACCCTATTGCTTTAAAACTTTTCCTATTGGTCAACGCATCTATGAAGGGTTTTCCCTATACCTGTAAGATATAATCCTGAACTAGGATTACCTGACCAATGGAAATATGACTCCTAATTGGTTCTTATTGGAAAACCAATCAGAAACAATTTTAGTCCAGATATTGGTCTATAAAAGATGGGATAATTAAACGAATCCTCACAGAGGATAAGAAAAAGGGACCAAGAAGAAACTTAAGACTGCCAAAGAAGCATCTCTTCCATTCTAGATCCGAAGTACTCCGAACAACCTTCAGATGTTACAAAATATCAAAATCCCAGACTTTAGGGACGTTAGTGTTACTCTAACCGCACCTCATCGTCACTCTTCCTCTCTCGATATTCTTTCTTCTTCTGTTTGCCAGGAAAGAAAACCTCGTTTGTTTGTTATTTATTGTCTCACAAACGAGTTTCAATAAAAATGATTTATTGTTGTCGTTAAACAACAAGTTTTCTCTTTTCTTTGAGTTGCTAGACAATCTAGCCAATCATATTAGCTGACCGTCAGAAGAAGATTATGATGAATTATGTCGACCCCACTCCTTGGATCTTTAAACACAGCGTGGGCACGGAAGGATTTGACAAAGCAAACAGCCGGAAGCTTATATGGTAGTCACGAACAAAATAGCCACAACAAGTATTGTGACTAGTAGTCACACCACATTGGGTTCCGTGACTAGTATAAAATCACAGTGTAACATTTCTCTTTTTTTCTTTCTTTCTTTCTTCGTTCTCTCTCTCTCTCTCGCTCTCACACCCTCTCTCTCTCTCTTGGCGCACACACACACACACACGTACACACACACACACACACACACACATATATATATATATGTAACGGTATGTAACATATGAATACAGAAAAATCAATGAGTTTATAACTACAACTCTTTGAAAGAGATAGTTGACGACTTTCCGGTTGACTTCTCCGTAGCTTTTAATTTTGAATGCTTTTTTCTCCAAGACAGTTTACCCATCAACAAGTCTACTTAGTTTAATCTGCCTGGCTATTTACCTAGAGCAGGGTTGTAAGAAGAGGATTCATGCCTTTTTATGTAATATTACTACGAAATGTACACAGCCTTGGCAGGAATTTCTTCTTGGCTCACAGCTTATAGGTTTCACGTGAATAACCAGTACACCTTCTGCGCATCCATATTTTTCGAATTAAATCTAGTGGTAACATACGAAGCAACGCTGAGTTTAAGATTGGATAGAAGAATAAGATACCCAGTTTGAAGCGAACCCTCCTATAATTACACCTCCTACACATCAAATTTTACTAATAAAATCTAGTGGTAAGATATGAAGTTAAGCTGAGTTTGGCATAAGGACAGAAATATTTGATACCCAGTTTGAGCCCACCCGTAATTACACTTCCTGAATATCAAATTTTACGAATTAAAACTAGTGGTATCATACGAAGCTAGGCATAAGGACAGAATTTATATTGACCCCACTCGTACTAGCTAGCAAGCTTAAATCGTTAACGATATAACCACTGAAAGCATAAAACCTACACGAGTGAGTTTGAGTCTCATTGGCGCCATATTGAAATCGACCTTGCGCTACATCGAAGCAAAGAGCTTCGTAAATTACTACTTTAGGATTTCACTTTGAAGCTTAAAAAATGTACATTTAAGTAAGAGGTTGTATGAACTATCTATCAGCTATACACTAGAAATCGAAACATTAGACATGTATATATCACTAAATTTCTCATTATCTTGGGTTGATATGCTAGTAAATAAAAGAACTGGAACTGAAATCTAATAATCTTTGTAAAGATGTAATTGTATGAATTTACCTAACCCTACTGACTCTTGCAGAAAGTGATACAAGGTCAATTTTTTAAGCTTAATTTGAATATTGTGTTTTCATTTTCCCAAACCGGTTACCTAACTAAGAATAATTACCCAATCTGCCGTTCTATTTGCACATACCTGAAGACAAAAGAGAGGGATTCTATCTTTTCCAAGTACATTAGCAGGAAGTGAAAACGCAAACAGTCTCGTGAACGATCCAAACTCGGTTCGTCGATCGCACTTTCTTCAACGTTAACCGTTTCGCTAAGAACACATCGTTGGAAACAAGAATGTGATAATTAGGCCATCCATATTTTGTTATTATTTTAGCACTGTAGGGTGAAGTTCAAACCAATAAGTATTATTCTATAGTAGTTTGGTTTTGTTTCGTTTAATGGCGTATCAACTATCTATTATTGTTATTTAATGCTAAATCCCATTTTAAACATATAAACAGTTCTATTTCAAGTGATTAAGTTTTGCATAAGAACAGTTATAGTTTCCATAAAGTTAAATGTAAAAACAATTCTATTTCAAACAACTTACATAACTATGCAGATTAAATTTCAAAACCAGATCTATTTCAAACAATTCAGTTTAGCATTAATACATAGTTTAGTTGTATTTGGCCCATAGATATGACCCTACTAGGTGCTACCGTTTCGGGTCAGAGTGGACTTGGGAGTGATGGTAATAAAGAGGTATGCCGCATTCTCCAAAGATCCAGTATTACTGGAGCCTCACCATCAGATTGTTTTAAGTCATATACTGGACACTCGTTGGGGGAGTCCTTCTCCTTTGTAGAGATTCAGTCGGCGTATTCAACAGCTCAAACCGATTAGGCTATCCGACGTTGCAAACACTGTTCCATAATACTGGCGTTCTCTTTCAAGAAGATAATTCACCTATCCACTCGTTTATAATTGCATCGTATTGAAGTGAAACACAAAAGCTGGCTCCTACAAATGTCATATGATTTAGGTAATGATTTCTTTCATATAAATACATTTTCGTTAATAATATTTATTATTTAGTTTGGTAAGGATTTGACCTATTCGGTGTCTCTTAGTCCAGGTGCCTTAGTCGGATGGGCACTCTTACGCTAGCCCCGAAAGGATATGACAATCATCATTGTCATAATAAACCCTCAGACAGGAAATACGGCTGTTGGAGTGAGTTGAGTGGATGGCTGACGTCGTACCCGCTTGAGATGATGTTGAGAATTTGTTGATTTTGAAAAGACAGTAGCAGACGTTCGTTCGACCCTACCGCTGGGTTTTTCGGATCTGATCAAAGAGATCAGTTAGGATCTTTACCGGCAGAGATGAGTTGAGATCTTAGACAACACAAGATGAGCCATGCGTGCGGAGTTTCAGAATAGAATGGTTAGCATACGCCTTTTATGATTTGTGTCTCTCCCCTCGTGTCACCAAGGACTAAAGTTAGAAAGAAATAAACTCGTACGGATCTAAAACGACTGAGTTGGCCTATATTATTGTTATTGATATCAACAAATCAATGCATTTTACATGTTTTGGTGCACGCTGATTTGCTATGTCTTTTGCAAGAAAAAAAAAACAAAATAAAATAAAAATGAAGACATAGATTGATTTTGAACTTGTGTTGTCTACTCGACGATTCCAGGTACTTTAGAATGAAGGAAATCCATTTTAGGCGACTGCTGTTTCAGGCGGGAGAGAGAACGTAAAATGAATAATAAAACCCTCAACTCCAAAAAAAAGAAAAAAAATGTAACAACTGTGCTACTCCGGCCGAAGAAGGAAACAACGGAAAGTAAAAAACTCAAATCTAAAGTCAAGAAAAAAATGTGGCTCCCCAACCGAGAAGAGCGGAGAAAAGAGGAACGCCAAATATTGAAAGACAACAACACAAAGCCCGAGAACGAACTAGAAAAATTTAAACAAAAAATCGAGAAGAAGGCATGAAAAAAAAAAAGAAAGATAAAGTACATTGCTTATAGTAAAGATTTCATTTCTTTCTCTGTCGCTTTTAAGTCGTGTTGTTCGCGCCCGATAAAAATTTATTTAACGACGAGAAAAATATTGGAAAGCTACGATAAAGCTCATAAGTTTAACTGCAAATTTTGATACAGACAACCGCTATGTTAGGGATAGTGAATCATGAGGGGAAAAAAGAAGTGAAAAAGAGAGAGAGAAACGAAGGAATATACGAGCTATTAAAGAGATGAGAGAAATACTGATAGAGAGTGGTCAAATGTTGAAGAAAAAAGAGGACGAAAACGGAAATTGTTTGTGTTGGTGGGAAAGAATAAAAAAAGGTTGCTGGGAAATTTTACCTCATTTACCCTGGTTTGATTAGGAGGACGTTTAATGGAAAATATACAGGGGACTCAGAGAGTGAAAGTGTGCGTCATTATATATATATATATATATATATATAATTGATGACAGAAATTACGAGAGAAAAGATTAGAAGTAATGAGTTACGGATATAGAAGGAGAGCAAAAAGACTAAAAGACAGATATTGAGCAATTGTGAAAAAGGAAAAAAGGAAAAAGTGAAAAAGGAAAAAAAAAAAAAAAAAAAAGACTGAAGAGAAAAAGATAGATGCTAATTGATAAAGTAAAATAGACATTGATAAGATAGGAAGAAACGAAAAGTAAAGAAAATATGCGCTGATAAGAAAGATAATATAATTACTAAAGTTTGAAAGAGGTTCGAAAGAAAAATAGATATTTGGACATAAAATCAGAATAACTATAAGAAATAACTAAGTAAAACAAAGAAAAGAAAAAGAAAAAAAGACGAAGAGAGTGAGAGAGAGAGAGAGAGAGAGAGAGAGAGTAATACACAAGAAAGAATAACTGCTTTGACTTTCAAAGGAAACACGAAAACACGACAAGAAGAACCAGAAATTGAAAAAAAAAAAAGAAAAAAAAAAGAAGAGGAAAGACGATACGAACACTTTTTTACTGACTTTAATTTTTTGGAGTGTTGAATGATTTATTGTGTTATTTTTTATATGCTCTTTTGTTCTTGCTGTTACTGTAATTTCATTGGTCAAGTCGGCATAAGAAAGAGTGTGAGATAACATGATTGTTCCTAAGCGGAAAAGAAAAAAAAAAATACAGGAAAACAAAAGGAAAATCCTTTCACATCGATACATTAATTTTTTTTTCGTTAACAAATTAATTTTATTTTGTGGAGAGGAAAGGTGTTGTATCGCCGTGATACAACTATACGTATACATATATATGCGGAAACAAAATCAACAATAATGACGAATGAGCAGACTTCTTTAGAAAAATATACCTCTCAAACTTTATTCAAAAGAGTTACGAAAGGGTTGTGTGTAAGAGGTGAGTTGGAGACTGAACAGACTGAAACATATTGACCTCAAGTTCCACTGCCTTTAGCAGAACTTACTTCTCATTCTGCTGGGCTGCTCAACTGGGGGCCTGAGGGCCCAAGCCCTCTGCTGGGAGCTGGTTCTCACGGCCTCGAACTGCAACTCGAAGCCCAACTGACTCCGACTAACTCGAACTGTCTGTGGTACCGGGTTATATAATTGTTTGACATCCCCCTGCTTCCCGTGGGCGTCGCAATTGCACCGAATTCAACCCGTCCTCGGTCAATATTATATCTTGATATCTTCGACCGGATGCACCTGTTTCCTGATTGACGGATGGGTCGAAGGTCAATATGTTACAAAGGTGTGCTATATAATTAAGGTAATGATCTTTGAGATTAATCATTTTTCGCTAATTATATTTTATTATTTAGTTTTTTAAGACTTTGAACTACTACATAGTCAAATGGGCTTTCTTACGCCTGCGCGGAAAGGATATGACAATCATCATTTGTCATAATAATAGACCGAGACAGAAAATGGAGGTGGACAGCCGTTGGAGTGAGTTGAGTGGGTTGTTGTCGTCGTATTCAGAAGAGATGGCCTTGAGAAAGTGAAGAATTTGAAAAGCAAAAATTTAGGGTTCGACCGTTGAAGCGCGTGGTTAGATTTTTCGGGTCTTATCAAAGCAGATCAGTTTGGGTCTCTACCGGCAGAGATGAGTTGAGATCTTAGACACCACAAGATTGGCTATTCCTGTTGGGTGTAAGTATAGAATGGTTAGCATAGTTCTTTATGATTTGTGTCTTTCTCCTCCTGTCGCCAAAGACCGAAGGTAGAAAGAATTAAACTCGTTCGTACTGCCTGTATTTGTATTATTATTGATGTTTATTCACTCTTTATGGGTATACATCACAATCGCCTGATATTTGTATCAAACATCCTTGACATCGAATGGAGCAAAAAGTGAGGGATCACTTTCAGTGTTGTTGTGGAAGCTAAAGCAGGTTTTGTTTCCAGATATCTCAGAATAACTTTGACTATTATCCAAGAGCTGTATATTACTTTCTTTGACTGTAGAAGCGTTCAGATATAATTGTATTTCGGGAAAGACGGTGCACCATAGTGAGATTCTTACTAGACCATTACACTTTAGGTATTCAATATGATGGATATAAGTAAGTAAAGTTGGTGACCTTAGTCGAGAGTGACCCGAAGGCTCCATTTTCAATAGCTACTTCACCGTGGTATAGAGGAGGGCGCTACTCCGTTCCCTGGATTGTTTCAATTTATCCTTGATTCTTACTTTATTTTGCCCAGGTATTAGCAAGGCGGCATCAAGTACTGTTTTTAAGTCTTTGATATGACTTGACAACGGGACACATAATGTAACGGATATTGCCGCACGGTTAAAAAATCTTCTTTATGAAATCGTCTGGAGGTTGCAGGTTCAGTTAAAAATTACAAGGAATATTTACTATATCTAAACACTTGAACCTTGTTATGGGGAACGAAATTAGAATAATCTACTTCCTGTAGATTAAATGGAAGTTTTAGTTCAAAGTACTGTGTGAGCTACTGAGTTCGATAAGAAACTCTTAAAGAACGACGTAGTGGCTGAAACTTTGGGAATATAAAGAAGAAGAGGGCAGTCTCTTGATTGTGAAAATTATACAGCATCTTCACAGGAATTTAAATAGATAATTTACGCTGAAAGGCAAATGTTCTAATCATCAAAAATCTCGATGTAGCGGATATAACGATAAAATACTGATTAAGATATTTCACTCAACCCTTAAATACCATCCGTAATGAACCGCTGTTACAACAGGTCCATGGCATATTTAGTTTATCTCTTAAACTATTAGGGCAGACTTAAAATTCTGAACGATTTTAGAGGCAGTTTTGTAGATCTTTAACAAACGGATGAAAATTTATTTTTCATTTATAACAAATTTAAGCTTAAACATGGAAAATGAGTGAACCCTACTATTTAACAGTCCTTAATCATTATATATGTAAAATATCTAAATGCATAAAATGTCTATTTAAAATTCCATATATATATATATATATATATATATATATCATAACATCTATTGATAAATTCAAAGAAAACGGTTTCAAGTTAACAAAGTCAAGAAGCAGAAGGTACCCCGCAAAAACAATTACCGACGCCGACTATGCCGAGGACATAGCGCCCAAGCCGAAACCATGCTACATAGTCTGGAACGAGCTGCGGCATGCACAGGCCTCTACGTCAATGACGGAATATATGTGCTTTAATCAAAGAGGTGACATCTCCACGCTGAATGGTTGCTTTATGAAACTAGTCCTCAAGTTAACCTACCTAGGCAGCGGTGTCTCATCAACCGAAAAAGACATCAACACGTGAATAGCAAAGTCATGGACAGCTATCGATAGGATATTGGTCATATGGAAGTCAGACTTGACCGATAAAATGAAATGCAGTTTTTTCCAACCAGCGGTTGTGTCGATACTGCTATATGGATGCACTACATGGACACTAACTAAACGCATTGAGAAAAAGCTTGACGGTAACTACATGAGAATGCTACGAGTAATATAGAACAAGACCTGGAGGCAGTACCACACAAAGCAGCAGCTGTACGGCCACCAACCACCGATCACGAAAACTATCCAAGTTAGACGAACCAGAAATGTGGGACACTGCTGGAGAAATAGAATCGAGCTCATAAGTGATGTACTCATGTGGGCCCCTTCACATGGCCGAGCAAAGGCGGGACGACCAGACCGAACCTACATAGAACAGTTCTATGCCGATACGAGATGCAGCCCCGAAGACCTCCCGGAAGCAATTGTCGATAGGGAGTGGTATCAAGAGAGGATCAGGGATATCCGTGCTGATGGCGTGACATTATGATTATATATATATATATATATATTCAACAATATATATAAATATATATATATGTTCATAGGACAATTTATATATTGATATACGAAGGTCTTTCAAAATATAAATAATTAAGTACGTTCTTTTTTCATTTTTGCATATTATACTTTTTTTTTTTATATTTACATGCGTGTAAAGTAATATACGAATTGCGTATGCGATTTTGATCGTTTGTACAAAACTAACTGAAAATAGATTGTCGCAAAAACTTCTATCTCAACAGCGTGACTTCACTCAGGTCACGCGATATCCAAACCGCAGAAAAGAGTCAGAGGCGATTCTACATTTGAAATTCCTAAAGTTTAAATCTCGTGAGAACACGCGAGATGATGTTTTCTACGAACTTTTTTTTCTTCTTCTATCTTCCTGATTTCCATCATTCTTTTGTTATTGGACATCTCTGTTTCTTATCTTTCTGAAAGGATATAATATGATAAAAAGATTTTCGGAAGAGTAAAAACAATGATTTTGAATAATAATAAAAAAAAAAAATATTTAAAAAAAAATGTCAGTTGCATGGCTATCATGAATGTTGAAACGAATTATAAAGAACTGATATTTCTTAGCAAACATTAATAAAAGCGTAAAATATCGCATTCACAAACACACATGATGCATGTACAAGCTCATACACTCATAAGCGTGTATATGGTAGTATATTATCATGGGTGTGTGTTAAGGAAGCAATATTTCAACAATAAAAGTTTAATTCAAAGCAATACACGAACATTTTCTTTTTTATGAAAATAACTTAGTAATCTACAGTTTAATGAAACTCGCAGGATATAGTTTAAAAGCAGTTTCAGTATATTTGTTGTCAAGTGCTTTCGGCTATTCTGCCATATATTTTTTACTAATTCATGTTTATCAGAATGAGAAATTACTGAAAAAATATATGTCCGAAGTGGTATTGCTTTTTTTTTTAGTAACTTCTAAATTACATCATTACAACATTTACTTCGTGAGATAACGTCATTCGAAAGGAAATCTTAAATAAAATTAGGTTCGTATGCATATCCTTTGTCGCAAGTAGGATGCTATATAAGGCGAATTTTTAAGAGAAGTTCAGCTGATTTAAATTCAAAATGTTCGTTCTCTTAGACAAAGTGTCTTACTAAGACTAAAGATCCCAAGCTGCCCACAATTTACAAGGAATTCATGACATTATCAAGGAAATTAGCGTGAAAGAAAATATTAAAATCTTTGTCTCGGAATTGAACACGAGTAAACAATTCCATTCCATACGACTATAACCATTACAACCCAACGCTGTTGAATAGATTTAATACATCACTTATCATTAATGGATTCGATGATTCAGCTTTGTTCATTTTATTATAATAAGAGATTCAAGAAAGTGATGAACATGCAAAAACATATAAAAATGCACACACTGATGTGAACATAGATACATATACGCAAAAACTGAGTATTTCTCGCAAATTAAGGCCGATGGAGCTAATTTGGTCCTTACTAGTTACCAATTTAATTTTGGCTTCAGTCAAACTGGCTTTAGATTCATTATATATATATATATATATATATATATATATATATATATATATATATATATATATATATATATATATATAATATATATATATATATATCCACCCCTCCACACGACCAGAATATGACAAGTTCAATTCTAATCAGAGTTTTACAGGTTTGAAATCAGTTTTCATTCTCACAGACAGTTTGACATAACAAAGTTAAAGAACCAAGATGCTTAACTATTTACCAATAGGTTGACGGAAAATAATTGGATTCATTCATTTCTTACTGGTATTAGCTCTATGTGAAATACAGTCACGCCCACGATTTGAACTCAGGTCACCATCTCCATTTTCTAAGATGAGAAACATTACACCATAGATGCTTTTTATATATATATATATATATATATATATATATATATATATATATATATATATATATATATATATATATATATATATATATATATATATATATATATATATATATATATATATATATATATATATATATATATATATATATATATATATATATATATATATATATATATATTATATATATATATATATATATATATATATATAATATATATATATATATATATATATATATATATATATATATATATATATATATATATATATATATATATATATATATATATATATATAAGTGCGTGTATATGTGTGTGTGTGTGTTTATAAGACCAGAGAGATAGGTCAATACATTAGCTTGATATGATATTCTTTAATATGGCACTTGATTTATGAAGGTGTCTAAAATTCCATCAGAATAAATGAAATTAATGATTACTCAATTATGTACATATTTAATTAATACCAATTTCATTAGTACAGGATTTTCGAGGTTTAATCAGACGCATTAATCAAGGATTCGTTATATATATATATATATATATATATATATATATATATATATATATATATGCGTGTGTGTATTTGTGTGAGTATGTGTGTGTGTGTGTGTGCCTATGTTCTTTCACACGCATATACATATATATATACATATATACGAAGCTTGATAGTTATATTTATATGCTTTATATATATTATAATCTTAATATATATATTATATATATATATATATATATATATATATATATATATATGAGTATGTGCTCACCCAAAACGGCCAACAGAAGCAGGCTGTAGCACATATACAATTTCTAAGAGATGTAAAAATTGTATTAATTCAGAATTTCCTAACTCCTAGACTATTGACTAACATAGGCTCGACATCATAGTCAACCATAATATTTATTCACAGCTCTGAGTCATGAGAATTTTTACGTTCCCCAAGGGTATTAGTATGAAGCGAAAAGCAAACAGCCTTCTACAGGAATATATATATATATATATATATATATATATATATATATATATATATATATAATATGAGTGGGTCCTCGAAGACATTTGTATATTTTAGAATTTATTTATCTATCTGGACAACATAGGTATAGGTGTTTCGAAACATTCATTTTTCTGTTTTCTTCTATTTTGATATTACTCCAGCGAAGTGATATCCTGGTATTAAGGGCCTATGTTTACCCGATATATATTTCTTTCCATTCGCAACATGCAATTATGTAGACTACTCTTTTTTTAGTTGCAGCTTAATTTTTTGGGGTTTTTTTTTTAAATTTGGTTTCCAGGGTTTTTAAAGGTATAAGATTTACCTTCGATAATTATATCCCATGTTTTGCTTCGTTTGTTATTGCATCTGGTAACTCCTTGTGTTGTGTTTTCTCCGAATGTAGAAGATATGAGTATTCTTTTGAGATTTTTGGGTTGTCTCTGGCTGTTAATAATTTTTCTTGTGTCTAGTATTTCTTTGATTTTGTCATTGTTTTTATGTTCTTCTAGATTTTTCATTATTTCTGTGAATATTTCTGGGTTGTTTTTGTTGGAGGTTGTGACGTATGCTACGGGTTTCTTTTGTTTTTGCATGTTCCTTAATTCTCTTTGTGGTATTTTCTCTGCTAATTCCAATCCTTTATCTGCTAGAGTTGTTGGATATCCTCTATGGTTTAGGGTTGTGCGTAGTTCTTTAAGGCGAGATATCTTTTAGTTCTTTATCCGTGATTATTGTGTGTATTCTACATGCCTGCGTGTAAGGGATGGATTTCATACAGTTTTGGGTGTGGTGGTTTTGAAGTGGAGGTATTGTTGAGTGTCTGTTGGTTTGTGGTAGATATCTATGATGATTTGGCCATTTACGTTTTTTATAAGGATGTCTAAAAATGGTAGTTATTTTGAGCTGAGTTCCATAGTAAATTTCATTTTGGGGTGAAGGTTTTGTGGAAGGTTGTGTAATTCCTTTATGTCTCCGTATGGGAATTTCCAGAATATGAAGCAATCATCCAAATATCTTTTCCATTTTTTGGTAAATTCTTCTTTCATGTCGGTTCTAAATTTTTTACCTATTATTTCATATAGGTTTTCTTCAAAATATGCAAGCGTTATGGTAGCGTATTTTGGCGTGATTCAAGCTCCAACAGCCGTTCCTAAGGTCTGAATATATCAAATGTTATTGAATTGGAAGGAATTATTATTAAGGGTTATTTTTATACCCTCTATAGTAAACCTTTTGTTAAATCTTGGGTGTAATGTGTCTGGGTATTTATCTATCCAAAATTAGATGGCTTGTTTTCCTAATTCAAAGGGGATATTGCTATATAGGTTTGTGACGTCAAATGTGGCTATGATTTTGTTAGGATCATTTTTTTCTGGTATGGATCAGAAAAAATCAATGTTGTCTTCATATAGATGAAAGTAGATTAAGAGAAATACAGTAAGAAAAAGAAAGGACCGACTTTCATAAATAAAAACATAACCAACTGAAAACCATTCAAACTACAAACACGATTGATTTCAAGTCTCATTGAATACCCATTTAACAAGGCCTTATGCTATACATGTTATGTAGCGAAAGCATCAAGCTGGAAACATACACGTACATAAGAACAAAATAAATAGATAGATTCTAAAAGCACAAATCTCTTCGAGGACCTACGCATTTAAAAATATTTTTGTACTCTCTTTGGACCAGCACCAACAAAAAATCATATATATATATATAT
>CAUZXS010006123.1:0-12500 GCA_963585895.1 Sepioteuthis lessoniana
AAGCACTCCTCGAAACAAACACACTCACACAAAATAATTCACACACTCACACACATACAAATACACACGCATAAACATACCATTATAGCATTGTCATGTGTAGAAAATTTAGATTATACACCAATATGTATATTTATTTAAGTTTGTGTATGCATGTGTATGTGTATGTATGCGTGTGGCGGGAGATACATATGTATCATTCAAATATAAGCCGACTAAAAAAGGGAACGTAAAATATTACATAGAAAAGGGTAGAAGAAAAGAAAAAAGACAATAAAAGTATGATGGATAAAACGATAATGTGAAGAAAAGGGAGGAGGAGGAGGAGGAGGAGGAGGAGGAGGAGGAGGAGTGAAGAGAAAGAATAAGTAGAATAAGAATTAGAATTAGAGTGACTGGAGAGTAAAAATCAGGAAGAAGAGGGGAAGGATGAGTAAAGAAAGAAAGAAAGAAAGAAAGAAAGAAAGAAAGAAAGAAAGAAACTTATATATTACTAAAACCTAACGCTATTACATGGAGAAGACTTACTGCCATTTGACACTTTGCAAGAATCGCCAGATACCAGTGTCAAAATTCATTAAAATAAGGACTTCTTATGTTAGAATGGTAAAGAAGAAGAAGAAGAAGAAGAAGAAGAAGAAGAAGAAGAACAACAACAACAACAACAACAACAACAACAACTACTACTACAGCAGCAGCAGCAATAATAATAATAATAATAATAATAATAATAATAATATTAATAATAATTCAGTGCTGGAGTTTTGAAGATAATTACTGTCAACTGACCCGCAACGGGAGCCATAAGATACTAATTATGTGATAAGAGATTAATAATAAAATAATAACAATGTATTGAACAACATCGATAAAAGAATTGAAGAAAAACAAAACAAAAAAGAAACAAAAACAATAAAAAAACAACCAATCAAACAAATATGCCGAGGACAACTTTGAAGTTCTCAGAAGACCGCAGAATTACTGTCACTTAATACTTTTCAATAACCACTAGCTACTGAGTATGGAAAATCATAAAAAATATCATCAGATTATTCTAGAGTTGTAAATAATAATAATAATAATAATAATAATAATAATGGTGGAGTCACCCTGGTGTAGTGGCTAACGTGCTGTACTTCGACGTAACAGTAAGCGAGTTCGATCACCAATCACGCAATTACACGCACTTTCGGACTTAAATCCAATTATGAGTTAAATATTACCTGTACTGTTTTGAAAATGGATTTGGCTTTAAATAACCCACGATTTGCCATTGAACAAATAATCCAAAGAAACCACTGCTAAGAATACTAAAGTACGAAAAAATGTAGGAGAATGTTGTCACTTGGTATTCTAGGATAATCACCTGAAACTGTGTGTAAAAATAAAAATATATATGGTTTGAATATTTTTGGGCAATAAAGAAGAAGAAGAAGAAGAAGAAGAAGAAGAAGAAGAAGAAGAAGAAGAAGAAGAAGAAGAAGAAGAAGAAGAAGAAGAAGAAGAAAGAAAGAAAGAGCTAAGGAGACAAATATACGTAAAGAGGATAAAGTAGAATTCCAATAATTTTAAAGAGAGATCAAATTTGTAAGAGAGTAGGTTGAAATAGAGAGAGAGAGAGAGAGAGAGAGAGAGAGAGAGAGAGAGAGAGAGGATGAGGAGAAGGCATTGAACCTGTGGGACGCGATATTAAAGAGGAAAATTAAATAAAGAAATTGCTATGAATGAAAAGGGAAAGGGAAAAGTAAGAGACGTGGTGTGAAATACGGTCATAACTTAAGAAATGAAAAAGAAAAGACTGGGGAAAAAGAAAAAAAAAACAAGGGGAAATAACTGCTACATTATTTTTTGTCAACAAAATCCTTTGTTCTGCTTATGTAATGTTCTTTGCGCTACAGTAAAAATAGCATATGCGCTGTGCTACTTAAAATTGTTAACTTTTGATGATGCATTACCGAATAACAGTTGACTGTGCCGCCAAGAAGGACAAGTGAAACTGGTGTTGATGTGTGCAAGGTCTGCGATTAATTCAATATAAACAATCATAGGATTATGTTGCTTAGCACAAATTCATTGAGCCATACATTTATTTATTGGCGAAAGATCATGTAACATCTAGTTATGGGGAAAAATAGTATGCCACCCAAGAAATTTTAAGTTTGGTTCTTTCCCGGACTCGGTGACCAATCATGTTGTAAAGTTCTTATCGGTTTAAAGTTCTAATGTGAGAGGGCTTTCATCCCTTGAGACAGTTTGTTGAATCTTGATAAAAACTAAAGAAAAAAATTCCAAATCGTAGATTTTATGTAATTGACCAGGGGTGGTTATAAAGGCGTCTAGGATTAGCTAGAACTTCCTATGTGTCTGAGACTGTAAAACCTTCCACATATAAATGGCAAATGTAAAAATAAACAAATAAATAGATTAATCACTTAATCAAAGACTTTGATATACAAACGAAACGCTAAATCCCGACCGCCTGACCACACCTAGAAATAAGTAGTTGTCATCTCGTTGATTTTTTCGTTACAGCTGGGCATACCGCGAAAATGAAATAAAGCAAAAAAAAAAAAAAGAAAAGAAAAGAAATCGACTCATACATGGACCTTTGCTAAAAAGTGAAAAGTCTGTGGAACATGAAGATGACGGTGATCCTATTTACCAACCCCTCCGCTCGGGCAGGATATGACACAAGGTCGATTTTTAAGCGGAGTTTAACAGGTTTCAATTCAGAGTTTTCCTTCTTCTACACTAGTTGCCTCACCAAGGCTGAAGAACCTAGTCTGCCCTACTATTTACCAATAGCTGGAGGGACAATAATTGGATTCATACCTTTCCCAAGGGTATTAATGCTATGTGAAATGCTATCAGTCTTGTCCAGTATTTGAACTCGTGTCGCCGTGTCCATTTCCTACGACGAACCATTACACCACGGGCACCTCCTTTTTCTTTTTTTTTTCTTTTTTTTTTTGAAGATGACGATGATAGCAGTTGAAGTTGGAAGGAAAAGCGAAAATCAGAGGAAGTATCGATATCATACATACAAAAGCATTGTTAAAATTAGCAAGAATAATTGGAAGAATTAGGGATTCCTGAGGAGACCAGCTATCTCTGACATTAGTAAAAAAAATACTGGTTAAAGCTGGTGCAAAATACGCCCATAGAGAATACCAATTGTCATTGGTTCTCTTGGTACAGTCACCAAAGTTTTGGTACAGTGAATGGGGGACTTGGAATTAAGAGGACAAGCTGAGACCATCGAAACAACAGCATTGATGTGATCGGTGAGAATATTGAGATGAGACCTGGAAACTTGAGGAGACTTGATATTCCTTAGGCTTCCGTGAGAAACCATCTAACGCTGGTGTGAAAAATGCACAAAAGAGAAAATAATAATAATAACGCAATAAAGACTAACCATATTTAAGCGAAAATTGATAAAACAAAACGGAATAGCAAGTGTACGCTATGTGATGATAGATGCGAAACCATTAATCACTTAATAAGCGAATGCAGCAAACAAGCGCAAAAAGATTACCAAACATGACACGACTGGAAGAGGAAGATGAACCTTATCGAATTGTAATAGAAATGGAAATTTTACGAAACTGTCAAATTGTATATGCACAAACCAGAACCCGTCCAAGAGAATAAGACGTTCAAATTTCTGGGGCTGGAAGATTTGGAAAATAAAGGATGAACCAAGACCATCAAAACTACAGCAGTGTTGAGATCGGCCAGAATAATGAGAAGAATCCGGGAGACGTGGAAACATGTTGTTACTCAGACTCCAGTGAAAGGCCACCTGCTAAAATTTGTGTGAAAAGCTCATGATATAATAATAATAATAATAATAATAATAATAATAATAATGGTGTTTGCATAATCCGGATTCAATCCAGGAGAATCACTCACAAAAATTCTCTGGGATTTTGTGATACCAACAGATCGCCTAATCCCGGTCAGAAGATTAGACCAAGTGATTGATAAGAGAGAGAGAGAGAGAGAGAGAGAGAGAGAGAGAGAGAGAGAGAGAGAGAGAGAGAGAGAGTGAACTTGCCGAATTTTAGACCTTGTCATTCCGGCAGATCGCAGAGTGAAAAAACCAAAGAAAACGAAAAGAGAGACAAATAACTCGATCTTGCCAGAGAACTGAAAAAAAAAAAATAAACAAACTATAGTACATGACATTTACGGTGATACCAGTTATAACTGATGTGCTCGAAACAATCTCCAAAGTTTGGTTGAGGGATTGGAAGACTTAGAAATCGGAGGACAAGGGGAGATCATCAAACTACAGCATTATTAATATCGGTCAGAATATTGAAAAGAGTCCTAGAGATTTGAGCAGACTTGCTGTCACTCAGACTCCAGTGAAAAACCATCAGCTAACGCTGATGTTAAATCTAGCAAGGAATAATAATGATAATAATAATAATAATAATAATAATAATAATAACCTCGACCTTGCTAGAGAATTGAAAAACCTATGAAACATGAAGGTAACAATTATACCAACTATGATTGGTGCTTTTAGTACAGTAACTAAAGGATTACTAACGGGACTGGAGGACTTGGAAGTTGACAGACGATTGGAAACCATCCAAGCGACAGCATTGCAAAGAACGGCTAGAATACTGAGAAGAATCCTGGAGACTTGAGGAGACTTGCTGTCACTCAAACTCCAGTGAAAGACCATCAGCTAAAACTGATGTGAAAAACTCTAATGAGTAAATAATAATAATAATAATAATAATAATGAAGAAGAAGAAGAAGAAGAAGAAGAAGAAGAAGAAGAAGAAGAAGAAGAAGAAGAAGAAGAAGAAGAAGAAAATTTTAAAGACATCTTATAAAAGATATTCTTTTATTAGGTGCTGTGTGGCTGAATTAGCTAAGTATTTTCCGTCGTTACAAGTGGTTTCGCTACGTGCCGAATTGAAATAAATATTTAAAACTATGATTTTCAAAGTAGACTGGTCCTTCGTATTTGTGCACTGCTGCAATATATTCTTCCTATCAAATACTTAATTTACAATAAACCCTTCTTGTTTCGTATCAGGCAAAATGTCAATATATATACATTTAGTTGGTACAAACATTTATCGAGCCATATTTTTTCAGAATATTAGGAAAATCTTAGAAAAGCTTTTGCAGTCTCCATTGTTTTTATTCCATCAAAATGAGAAAATTCCCTGATGCAAAGTCTGGATGCTTACGGTAGCTGTGGCATGGGGAAAAAAGTTGGGTGGTGTTAAATAAAGGTGCCACTGAATTTGGGTGGCAAGCTTGATTTCCATTTTACGATATGCAGAGCCAGTTCAAATACTTGTCTTCTCTCTCTCTCGATATATATATATATATGTATATATATATAAGTAAATAAAGTTGGAGACCCGAAGGCCCCCTTTTCATTATCTACTACACCAAGGTGTAGGGGAGGTCTTAACTCCTTTCCCTGGATTGCTCTACTTTACTCTTGATACATGCCTTATAATGCTGTGTTAAGCAAGGATGAATCAAGTACCATTTTTTGAGTCTTTGATATGACTCAACCGGGGTCTGAACCTCGGTCTACCGAACCATTGGCGATTCGGCCAGTTCGAGAATAAGCTGAAAATTTCATTGGCTGTAAGGTCATATGATGACGTCATATCTGCAGTGCACATTTCCTAATGGGATTCAAACATTTCAACAAATATATCTCATTTAATCACATACCATGAGAGTATCTCGATAAACCTCTAACGTTTCAACGGACACATCTATCTATCTATCTATCCCCTTCATGGAGTTTGTGTTGCAGTTGAGAATCTTCTCTTTACTCTGGTTGAATTATATTCATATTTACCAACCCTTCCGCTCGGGCAGGATATGACACAAGGTCAATTCTTAAGCATAGTTTAACAGGTTTCAATTCAGAGTTTTCCTTCTCTCATACTAGTTGCCTCACCAAGCCTGAAGAACCTAGTCTTCCCTACAATTTACCCATAGCTGGAGGGAGAATAATTGGATTCATACCTTTCCCTAAGGGTATTAGTGCTATGTGAAATGCAATCAGTCTCGTCCGGGATTTGAACTCGTGTCGCCGTGTCGGACGATAACTATTACACCACGGGCATCTGGTTGAATTGTATCAGTCAATCTTTTAACACTTCTCAAAATCGGGATTTTTCAGCCTATACTGTATAAATTGCATAATCGGCCAAAGTTTATTTTTATTTTTATTTTCACTTGATTGTTGCAATAACCTTTTTGCTTTTATTCTTTGATTTCCTATAAACTAGAAATAAATAACTATATTGCGAAGGGCGTTGATTTTTAACTTGCCCGTTTTTTTGAGAATAATGAGAAAATCATTTCTAACTTTATATGTTGATTAACCTCAATGAAGTTTTGGAAGCTCACGATGTTTATTTATTGCTTTCCAAAGAAACCATGACAATATGAATTAAATCATTATAAGTTATTTACTTAGTTATTCTTATAAACAATTGTTATTCATTAATTCATTTGTATACAATACTGAACAGGTGGATTAGGGTTAGGGTTAGAGTTAGGGCTGAGCTTTCCTAATTTGAAGCAAAGTACGGTATAATAAAAATACATTCTAATGAAATAAGCCGGTTTAAATGATCTAAAAAATTTGTCAAAGATTGATGTTGAAAAGGCTTAACACGGCCTAAATAGTTCAGTCAAATAGCAGAGAAAGTGAATTGTAACGTGTTGTATATAGAATATTTTTACAAAGTTTCGCCAGGAAGAAAGAAAATATGTTTTATTAATTGTACATAAATCACTAAATTCACTAAAATATACATGGCAAGTTATAGTCTGAAATAATATGCTCATTGGAGGTTTGCTTAATGTAACAGTTATCGAGTATGAAATAGAATATGCGATCTAAGTTCAAATCCAGGTCGAAGCATTTTGTATTTCACTTTGCGTAAATATATTTAGAAAAGGCATAAATTCATGTATTCTTCTTCCCGATACTGATAAATAGTAGGGAAGATTTGGTTCCCATGCCTCATAAAGGCGGCCAATCTAGGAGAAGGAAAACTCTGAATTCAAACCAGTTGAACTCCGTTTAAAGGTTAACCTTGTGTGACTTCCAGCTAATTACAGAGGATTTGGATAAATACATAATGAACTCGTATTAAAGATTTCCGTAAGAACTGTATGCATTCTATTAGACATAGTAGATATTTAAAAAAAGTAAGAAAATTTGGCGAGCATAGTCAAGGGTGACCCGAAATCTCCCTTTTCGATAGCTACTACAGAGAGGTGTAGGGGAGAGCGCTATTCCTTTCCCTGGATTGCTCCACTTTACCCTTGATACGTACCTTATATTGCTGAGTGTTAAGCAAGGTAGCATCTAGTACTATTTTTAAGTCTTTGGTAGGACTTGACCAGCGATTGAACCCAGGTCCCCTGGGCCATTGGCAAACACTCTAACCATTATGCCAATGTCCGATATTTGACATAGTTGATATTCATCCATTCTAAAATAAATGAAATCTATTTAATTTTGAACTCATAAGCAAGTATCTCGGCTTGATATACTGTGTTGACAAATACATCAGTTTTATTTGATCATGTTGGCAGAATAATGACAGGAAGTGTGGTTGGTCTTATACAATTTTTCACCATTATAAGTAAATCACCTGTGTAGGTCATTTGCTAAGCTTTGGCTGAATTAGTGATCGTCGTCGATGTATATGGATGAAAATTATTATTACATATGAGGATCCTTTCATTCCTCCTCCTCTATCTATCTATCTATCTATCTAACTCCATCAATTAGTTCACTCATCCATCTAAAAGATGATATGTCATTATTAATATATATATATATATATATATATATATATATATATATATATATATATTTTATTGAATAATGGAACGTTATTTACATAAATGTAAAACCGAATGCTACCAGCAACTTTTCTTTTCATTTAATAACATACACGCCTAGAAGAAGGCCTAAAAACCGAAACGTTTAATTTTGGCTAATATTTTTGCAAATAAAATCAACTTCTGAAAATCTTGTGTTCTTCTGCTCTATATATTTTCATTGATTGATAGAATGATAGATGAAAAAAAAATTGAGATAGATAGATTGATTGACAGATAATGAAATATTGAGAGAAAGAGAGAGAGAGAGAGAGAGAGAGAGAGAGAGAGAGAGAGAGATAAAGAGAGAAAATGAACATAGATAGATAGATAGATAATAAAAAATTGAGAGAAAGAGAGAGAGAGGAAGAGAGAGTGAAAAGAAATATACTGAGATAGATAGATAGATCATAAAACATTGAGAGAGAGGGCTGGGGAGAAGGAGAGAGTGAAAATGAAGATAGATAGATAGATAGATAGATAGATAAATAGATAGATTATTAAGAGAGAGAGAGAGAGGGAGAGAGAGAGGAAGAGGGAAGCGGGTAAAAATGAAAATAGATAGATAGATAGATAGATTAATCCATACGGGTATATCATTCTGGCTTAGTTGTTTATATAGCAACGATTCAGTTTTCATACCGTTTTTATTTTAATTTTTTACACCATCAAAGAAAATTTCCCTCCTTACTTCAGAGTGTTCTGATATTTTTGCAGCTCTTCTAGTCTTATTAGCCTTTATTTATGTATGAAATGAATGTCTGAGTATATCCAAGTAAGAAAAGCCATTAAACGTACAAGTTAGTGCACACAATCTTCATCCAGATCAACACACATGGTACATTGTTTCTAACGATAAATATATATATATATATATATATATATATATATATATATCACTGATATTGAGCACTCTTTGTTTACAAATATTGCAAATCACACACACACACACACATGCATATGTATCAGGGTTAGGGTTTTAGGAGCTACTCGTGGTGTGATGGATATCACCATAGGAAATAGACACGACGAACTGAGTTCAACTCCTGGATGAGGTTGTTTATATTTCACATTGCCCTAATATCCTTGGAAAAGTTATGCATTCTTCTCTTTTTACTACAGCTATGAGTAAATAGTAGAACAGGCTGGCTCTTAAAACTTTTTGTAGCCACCAGTCTAGGAGAAGAAAAACTCTGAATTCAAAACTGTTTAACTCCGCTTAAAAATTGACCTTGGGTCACATTCTGTTCGTGACAGAAGGGTTGGAAAAATGCATACATTAGAATCAAGTTTTTTGATATTTAATATTATCAAACAGACCAGCAAATAATAAAATAAAAATAAGCAAATTACAGAAAAATGCAATTAGTTTTAAGACAAAAACAACAAATATGAATGACTTTCGATCAAATCGCACTAAATATATCAGTTCTAAATCTCTGAAGTTTAGCAAATATGTAGATGTTGATGATTTTGAAACAACGGCTACTGTAAGTAACAGAGATTGCTGTTCCAGACGAAACCAAGCTTAGTAACAACTATGAAATATTGCTACTTCATAAAAGAAAATGCCTCGCAAAAAAAAAAAATACTCCACAGAAACATTACAATGACAAATAGATAACAAAATGATTACAAAATAAATTATCATTAGAAAACAACAATCTTTGTATTTAAAAAAAACATAACTTTAATGTAGCTATGATATCATATGAATCTTGCAAAATGTCACCGATAGTTGGTATTTACCTAAGTATCTTAGGTAATATGATACAGGGAATAATAACGTAGAATTATATAGAGATGATGGTTTGATTATATCCAGGAATAATAATAGTGAAAAAATAACAATATGAACGATTTGATTTTTTTTCAAAAGACAAAATTTTGAAATAGATATAAAACTAGTAAATTTTCTGATGTAAAATGAAACCAAATTTAAAAAAACAAACAGAAATATCTTACAGAAAATAAAATAAAATGTCTATATATACTAGTATTGATTTAAAAAAAAAACATCTAATTGAATAAATACTAAATTTGATAATTAAAAAATAATATCAGACAATTTTGATTGCAAAGACATACCAGACAATATACATGAACAGCTCCAAAACACTTTGAAAATCAGAATATGATACTATGAATTAGTATTCAAACCATATAATATGAAAAAAAAAGCAATTGCAAAAGAAATATATGATTTAAGCCATCTTTTAACATGAATCTAAATATCCATATTAGAAAATTAAGATAAAACAAAATATTTCTATGTACTGGTGTTGATTCAAAACACCCGTCTAATTAAATAAATGCTTAATTCAATAAAAATAAATTAGACAAATTTATTAACAACGAATTTTCTGAGAATACACAAGAACTGCACCCAAATGCTTTCAAAATCTGTAGATTAAACTGGGAGCAAGAATTCACTTCAAATCTAATTAAAAAATGGTAAAAAAATTAATGTCTCAATCCATTTTTAACTGTGATCGTAAAAAAATACTATCGGTAAAACCTGTTTAAATCTAATCAAGAACATTTTCCGGAGAGATAGCATACTACACAAAATATTTAAAGAAAATTCTTAAATCAAGTCATTCTTACACTGAAGATCTGGAAAAATCAGAATGATGTATTAATCATAAAAACCAACCCTATGTCACACAAAATTACAATAGTAAAAGCTCCAATAACTGCCTGATAGATTGGGCAATTATTATTTATAGAATCATAGTTAACATCAAGAACTTAAATGATTATATTGGAGCTTTTAATGAAAAATTCAAACGTAGCTTTGGCTATTATGAATTAGCATTTTACAATCAAAAATACCAAAAACTAGACAACTTTATCGAAATATTCATTGAAAAACTTGATTATTGCATGGGCTTTTTAAAACAAAAAGGATAAAAGCCGTGATAAAAAAAAAATTGCCCAGTCGGCTGGGGCTGTAGAATACACCGACAGCTTCTCTTGCAGAGGGGTAAGACCCAGCCTAACAAGTGCCCTGGATATGACACCAAACAATCTGATGGTGAGGTTCCAGCAGTGCTGGAGCTTTGAGGAATACGGAGTACCCCTTTATCGCCATCGCTCCCAGGTCCACTCTGGCCCGGAGTGGTAGTACCTGATAAGGGTCCTATCTATGGGTTAAATAGAACTAACAGCATACTTATGCTAAAATGAATTGTTTGACGAATAGCTTGAAATAGAAATGTCTTTGACAATTAAACCGTACTTACATTTAAACAGCGTGCTTATGCTTAACTGAATTATTTGAAATGGAACTGTTTTTCTACATTAAAACTGTATTTACACTTAACTGAATTGTTACTTATAACTGCTTGAATAGTTTGAAATGGAAATGTTTTTTTTACAATTAAACTGTGTACTTGTGTTAAACTGAATTGTTTTTAATAGAACAGATTATCTACATAAAAATGGATTTGGCGTTAAATAACCTACAAAGGTTGATATGCCATAAAATCCAACAAACAATAAACAAACAAACTGTGATAAAAAAGTGCAAAGGTGAGACTAGTGTTAAGAAAAAAAGATGAAAATAAAAAAAACAAAAATAACCCAGAACATACAAACAAAATCATATGTTTCCAAAAATGATAATCAGATTTTAAATATAAAACGAATTAATTGCAAAACTGTGAAATAAAATGTTTATATTAAGATATCAATATATGAAAAGAGAAAAAACTTTAAATTTAATGTTTAATGATTATTGAATATACAGTTTATCGACAGGATATATATATATATATATATATATATATATATATATATATATATATATATATATATATATATATATAATTCTCTTAATACCCTGTCCGGTGGCAAAAGCTGCTTGGTAGCGCCAGGAGTGGCAGTACCGCCTTGAGCTACCGAAACTGTGTTATCACCCCTGGTTGACAGCTGATGAGGGCAGGGTATCGCACGTGCTTCCACACGTTGAAAGATGAAAAAAATATTTCCAAAAACAAACATACCTTCACATATCCACACAAGTACGTACGTACGTACGTACGTACGTATTTAAGAATGGATAGATGTATGTATGTATGTATGTATGTAAGAATGGATAGATGTATGTATATATGTATGTATGTAAGAATGGATAGATGTATGTATATATGTATGTATGTATGTAAGAATGGATAGATGTATGTATATATGTATGTATGTAAGAATGGATAGATGTATGTATGTATATATGTATATATGTAAGAATGGATAGATGTATGTATGTATGTATGTAAGAATGGATAGATGTATGTATGTATGTATGTATGTATGTATGTATGTATGGATAGATAGTTGGATGTATATATGTGTGTATGTATGGATGGATACCGAGAGACAAAAAGTGATATAAAAAAATAAGATTGACAGACATTGACATTGTCATAAAAAATTAAGATCCTTCATATTCTGCTTTCTACGAGTCCAAATATACGTAGTGTAAATGGTACTTGATACCTCCTTGCTTAACACTCAGCAATATAAAGGTACGTATCAAGGGTAAAGTGGAGCAATCCAGGGAAAGGAGTAGCGCCCTCCCCTACATCTTAGTGTGGTAGCTATTG
>CAUZXS010006123.1:17500-32500 GCA_963585895.1 Sepioteuthis lessoniana
TCTCAAAATGAGTCCAATTAAAGACAAGTACAAAAAAAAATTCGGTACGGACCCGACGATTGAAGACCAGATAAGGATTTATAAGACCAAAAAATCCATCCTTGATCGCCCTTCGGGACCCGTGGCGCAGCGGATAGAGGCGTTGAGTCTCTACGGTTCCAGGTGAGCATTGTCAGAAGATAGCGGTTTCAAATCCTACCCAAGCCGGTGAGAGGTTTACTTGGTCAAAAACGTGGTGCAATAGACAACAACTATGGAAGGCAGTAATTACTGGGGATACAGTTACAAGACTCAGCATTCCTATCCGAGGTCGCGGTAAATCAACAGTCCGTTTGTAGATGACAACATATATATAATTTCCTTTGGCTTTTAAAAACCGTGCTTTGAATTTAGTCGCCTTTGCTTAGTTTAGCCCACAGGCCTTAGATTGCTTACAGGATTTTACTGAGTGGTTGCATATATAAGTACTGAGTATACTCATCGGTGCACAACGTCTTTGATCTCGTGGGAACACTTGATTTCAGCGAGACTTAGCCGCAAGTAGTTGGGTTGCTGTAAATGGTTACCAGACAGAACGTTATTAGGAGATTTCAGGGGAAAAGATGCATTTAAATACAAAAGGACATTAGCTAATCACAAAAGAAACTATTTATGAAGAGAAATACGTTTCTTTTATCGAATGAGTCTATATTATGTTCATTTTTTAGATCAACTTGCCGTAACCCCTGATCTAATCAATATTTAGTTGTTAAAAATACAATAGCTTTCTTATGAGATGTGAATCTTACTTTGCTTTCTTTCCCATATGAAGAAAAGAAATTCTTTCTTTGCACAAATCCACTTATTATCTTTGAATTAAAATCGTTTTTCTATTAGGTTATTGTTATTATATAAAGGAAAAAATGGAAACTGTAAAAAGACTCTATTGTGATTGTAGCTTTGACGAAAAAGCAAGTTATACGATTTTGCGTATTAATATCATCATTTTAGTTTTAATATAACGCTCAGCCGATTCGTTCTTCAGCCTTTATAAACCATACAATGTGTTCGGTAGTCCTATAATCTTTTGTTATAATTTTTACCTGTCTTGTGTTCACGTGAGAAATCCTTACATAAGAGTATATATATATATATATATATATATATATATATATATATATATATATATATATATATATATATATTGCATGGTGGTATCTTTGACCCTAGGTTTCATGCTTTACGCATTTTTTAGACAGAGTGAATTGTTTAATAAATAAAATTAATAATCGTTTTTTAAAACCTTTCGCTCTGTCTGTAATTCAAGAAACTTGGGGTCACCGATATCACGCTGTGATATATATATATATATATGTATATAGTTTATGGTGAGTAAATGGTGGACAGAATTTTGCTATATTATTAAAAAGTGCTCAATTTCAAAATGCCACAGAAACGTATGGAATGCTTCAGACTGATTTTGGAGCATCTTGCATGAATCGAGCATCACTTTTTGAGTGGCATAAGAAATTCAAGGAAGGCAGGGAGTCTGTGAGGGATAATGAGAAGTGTGGGAGGAGTAAGGAAGTCAATACACCAGAATTGATTGGCCAAAAGGTTAGGCTTACTATGTTGAGGTTTTAAGGGAGTTCAGGAAGAGATTCCGTCGGAAGAGGTCAGCACTTTTCAAATCGGGTCAGTGGCATTTCCAGCAGGACAACTCCATCCTTGTCACAGACTATTTGACCTAGATGGGCATCAACACAGTTCCTCACCGTCCCTATAGTCTAGACCTTGGACCCTGTAACTTTTGGTAATTCTCTAAGCTCAAAGGCTGTCGTTATGAGACAATTGAGGAGACGAAAGAGGCTGTGACAAAGGTCATTGACACGCTCACACAAGGGGACTTCCATGGGGCCTTGCAGAAGTTGTTGGAACGGTACAACAAGTGCATTGCAGCCGGAGGAGAGTACTTCGAAGGGGACTAGAGTTTCATGTGTGTACTATCAATAAAAGTGCCCATATGAAAAAATGCCTGGAAACTTATTTAATGATCCTCGTATATATATATATATATATATATATAACAGCTCTATTATTGAAATTGAACACTATTTAATAATACCACAAAATTTGGTTCACGACTTACTCTCCAAGTATATATATATATATATATATATATATATATATATATAGCATGGGATGTGATTACGATTTGACTTACATTCCCACATGAAGAAAAGAAATTGTCTTTTTGGAAAATCCACCCATTATCTGAACATTAAAATCGTGTTTTATTAGGTTTTAATTTACTAAGCTTTTTGGTTACATGTGACACGAAGCCAAAGGAATTGGGCTCTTACTGTGACTCGAAGTCACTGATGAGATTTAGTCTAGTAACTTACTAACCTATTTTTGCTAAGATGTGACACAAGGCCGTATGAATGAGGCACCTAAGGAGACTATAACTCACTCGTGAAGGTTTTCTAGTCTAGCTTGCGAACCATTACACCACCGTAGGCGCCCACGGTTTTCTATTAGTTTATTGTTTTTATATAAAAGAAAAGAGGATAGAGCAAAAATACTTTATCCAATATTTTTGCTAATTTGACAGATAAACAAAAACATTACTTCTCATAAACAACCTAATCTTTTTTGATAATGTCAATCTTTTTCGCAAAAAATAAAAATAAACTCTTCAACACAAACATAGGAATGGAATTTGAAATTGAGAACTGAGCAACGATTGTCGAGAATAAAGAAAAAAGTTAAACAACAGAAGAAATAGACATACCTAATCAAAGAAGCATCAAAACGTTCACAGAAAAAGACAATATAAAATATCTAGGAAAATCAGAAGCAGATACCATCAAGCAAACAAATGAATGATTAAGTCAAAAATTAAATCATCAAAATAAAAAATAAACCACTGAAGAACAAAACTCTGGAACAAAAACTTAAACGCAGGAATAAATTTGAAGACGATTTGTTGTATCGTGGTAAGGAAGAGATACACAATGAAATAAAGAGTTAATTATTTATTAACTGAAATGGTACAGTCCAACAAACACTCTAAGTCTGGCGCTGGGGGTGTTATGTCTGAAATTGGTCTTACTACTGACCGAGATCTTGCAGAGCCTTCGAGCTTAAGAAACATGACGTCTTTAATACCTCCGCGATACCTGAAGTCACGTGGTACGAGCAACTATACAACACGATTTAAGATAAAATTCTCTGAATTCTTCTAAAACTGGACAAGAGAAGTGCAAGACATTTTGTACAGATTGCGAAAAAATTATGACTAGGCCTTATGCCCAAGTGATAATGTAGAAAGACAAGAAAAAGAGGAGGAAGAAGACTCATCTTGATTAAGGGGGTTGTGGACACAGTGATTCAGAGACTCGAATAATATAAAAACAATAGCAATGAAATAATAAAGATAGCAGTCAATGGTGATTGAATTGAAACTAATGGTCCCTTGAGCGAACGCATCAAAATGGCGCAAAATGAATACAAGAGATGGCATAATTGGGTGGGAAAAGCCGTCCACTGGGAATTGTACTGAAGTACCGACCCATTGGCTTAGTGGGTAGAATGTTTGTCAATGGCCCTGAAGACCAGGTTCAATCCCTGGTCAAGTCATACCAAAGACTCTAAAAATGGTACTTAATGCCGTCTTGCTTAGCACTCAGTATTATTAGGCATGTATCAAGGCTAAAGATGTGTAATTCAGGAAAAGGAGTTGCGCCCCCCTCCACACCTTGATGTAGTAGCTATTTAAAAGGGAGCCTTCGGGTCACCAAATTTATTTACTGATAGATAGATAGATATCAAGTTTCTAAACTGGCTCTGCATATCATAAAATGGGAATCAAGCGTGGCACCCTAATTCTGTGGCACCTTTGTTTAACACCACCAACACCTCAGTGTAGTAGCTATAGAAAAGGGAGCCTTCGGGTGACCCTCAACTACAGTCGACAACTTTACTTTTATATCACCATATAAGCAAACGAAATTAATACAAACCAAAACCTGTCCAAGAAAAACATATAAAATTCTCTAGGAATTTGATATACAAAAGGATCACATAATCCCGGCAAGAAGATCAAATCTTGTATTGATTAATAAGAAAAGAACTTTCCCTCCCGGGCGAACAGAGTGTAAAAATGAAATATATATATTGGACAAATACCTAGAGCTTGCTACAGGGTTGAAAAAATTGTGGATTATGAAGGTGCCCGTGATATCAATTGTAATAGTAGATTTTGGAATGGACCACAAAAATCTGGAAAATAGACTGGGTTAATTAAAAATCAGAGGATGAATCGAGACCATACTGAATAGAGTACTGCTAAAATCAACTACGATACTTAGTAGAGTCCTGAAGATCTGAGGAAACATGCTTTCACTCCATTTCTTAACTTAAAGTTACAGCTAGACTGAAAAGCTTACAAGGAGTAAAACAATAGCAGTAAGAAACATAACAACAATAATAATAATAAATATATTTACTCATTGAGAGTTTTTATTATAATTATAACTATTCTTATCATTAATTTTATTATTGTATTGATCCCTGTGAGTTTTTCACACCAGGGTAGACTGATAGCCTTTCACTGGAGTGTGAGTGACAGCAAGTTTCTTCGTGTCTCCAGGACTCTTCTCAGTATTCTGGCCAACCTCACTAATGTTGTTGTCTTCATGGTCTCTGCTCGTACTCTGTTTTCCAACTTTTACAATTGCCTTACCAATTCTTAAGGGATCATCTCAATTGCATTAATTACAACTGGTATCACTGACACATTCCTTTTCCATAGTTTCTTTAGCTCTCTAGTAAGGTCTAGATATTCGTCTTTCTTTTCCTCTTTTAATTTTAATCAGTAATCTGCTGGCATGGCAAAATCCACTGTTCGGTAAGTTTTCTTTTTTGTTGATTATCACAAGGTCTGGTCATCTGACCGGAATTAGGTGATCTCTGTTTATCTCAAAGTCTAACTGAATTTTGTGCGTCTCATTCTCCAGGACGTATTCAGGGTTGTTTGCATGGTCAGATTTTTATTTCTTGCCTAATTCGCAGTGGATCATCTTCTTCTGGCAGGTGTATCTAATCTTCTACTCTTTTCCCGCAATTTGCTGCGTTCGTTTAATTTGTGATTGATTGTTCCGTCTCTATTATTACATCGCCTACAGTTGCTGTTCTTTCGCATCTTATTTATTTTCGCTTTAATATACTTGGTCCGTATGTTTTCTTTTTTGTTTTTTTGTGCCGATAGATTCAGTTTATCGCTGATTTTTTTTCTCTCCGTAGCCTTGTCCAATTCTTTTTGTGTGATATTTCACTTTTTTCTCTCGAAATATCCATCCCGTTATTTTTCTTCCCATTCTTGTTTTCTAGTTGTTATGTCGTTTCTTGTCACTATAATAAGTCTTTCTTTGCTTTTTTATGTAGTCGTCAAGTTCTTGTATTAATACATCAACACAATCTTCAATGCTTCTTCCTTTTTTTCTTGACTCGAATAGTCTATTGATGTTATCTCTTGGGTGTAAGGCTTTACGCAACGTCATTAGTTTTCTCGCCCTCTGGTCCATTTGTCTGAGTTCTTCTCTCGTCCATTCTTACAAGGGTGACAACCCAGGAATTTATCCCTTTGATGAGATTCTTGCTGATTTCGAGTAGTTTTCTCGTTCTTCTGAGATATTTTTTCATCTCCACTTGTTTGATGGTGTCAGATTCCGATATTCCCAAGTACTTGAAAGTTTCCTTTTCTCCTGGTATTCTAATTTTTTCTTGATTTGACAGTACTGTTCCTTCCATTATCTGTCTATTCCCACTTTTAATTATAAGCAGGACTCATTTTTCCATGGCAAATTCCATTCCTATATTATGACTGTATTCTTCTTCTTCTTCTTCTTCTTCTTCTTCTTCTTCTTCTTCTTCTTCTTCTTCTTCTTCTTCTTCTTCTTCTTCTTCTTTAATCTTTAAGAGCTTTTCACATCAGTATTAGCTAATGGTTTTTCACTAGAGATTCAGTGACAGCAAGTCTCATCAAGTTTCCAGGACTCTTCTCGGTATTCTTGCCGTTCTCAGTAATGCCGTCATTTGGATTGTCTCTACCTGCCGCTAACTTCCGAGTCCTCCAGGCATTTTAATAATCCTTTAGTTATTGTGCCTAAAGCACCAATCACAGTTGGTACAATCGTCACTTTAATATTCCACAGCTTCCCTTGCAAGGTCGAGGTACTTATCCTTCTTTTCACATTCCTTCAGTTTTATTCTGTGGTCAGCTGGGACAGCAAAGTCAACATTTTTGCAAATGCTCTTTTTTTTATTAATCATTATAAGGTATGGTTTTCTGGCCGAGAATAGGTGATCCGTGTGTATGTCAAAGTCCCATTATTATTATTATTATTATTATTATTATTGTTTACCCATTAGAGTTTTTCATATCAGCGTTAGTTGATCGTCTTTCACTGGAATTTGAGGGACAGCAAGTCTCCTCAAGTCTTCAGGACTCTTCTCAGTATTCTGGCCGTTCTCAATAATGTTGTAGTTTGGATGGTCTCCACTCGTCCTCCAACCTCCAAGTCCTCCAGTTCCTTTAATAATCCTTTAATTACTGTACCAATCACAATTGGCATAATTGTCACCTTCTTGTTCCATGGTTTTTTCGATTCCCTTGCTTAGTCGAGGTTATTATTATTATTATTATTATTATTATTAGAGTCTTTTTGAGTTTATCAAACTAGAGTTAGCCGTTGGCCTTTCACTTTTGCAGGAGTCTGAGAAATAAATAGCCTCCTCACGTCTCCCGAACTTTTCTGAGTATCTTAGTTGATCACATCAGTGTTATTATGTGTATTGATTCGTATCGTTCTCTGATTTCCAGATCCTCTAATTTCTTTTTCAAACTTTTGTAAATTGTTCCTTGTGCGTCAACTCATTTTGGCATCACCTCACCTTCTTACTCTACGACCATTTCTTTTCTCTGGTATGATCCAAGTATTCGTCTATACGTTAGCCTGATTTTCACTCTATGGTCTGCTAGAGCTGCAAAATCCACTTTATAACAAATTAATCTTTAATGAACTCAAGGTCTTACCTTATGGCGGGTACTGGATGAGAATTTTATGCGTTTCGTTCTCTTGGATAGGTTGTGCAAATACCATACGTTAGTATGGTCAAATTTTAGTCTCTTGAATTTTTTCTTGTGGATCACATTTCTCAACCAGTCATGTTTACTCTTGTACTTCTTTCATGCTAGTGTGTTGCATTTACTTCTTAGGTAATTAACAGTTTGATCTATATTATTATCATTTTACTTATTAGAGTTTTTCACATCAGTGTTAGCTGATGGTTTTTTTTACTGGAGTCTGAGTGACAGTAAGTCTCCTCAAGTCTCCAGGACTTGTCTCAGGATTCTGGCTGTTCTCAGAAATGCTGTCGTTTGGATAGTCTCTACCCATCCCCCAACTTCCAAGTCCTCCAGATCTTTTAATAATCCTGTAGTTATTGTGCCTAAAGCACCAATAACAATTGGTACAACCGTCACTTTCATGTTCCACAGCTTTTTCAATTCTCTAGCAAGGTCGAAGTACTTATCCTTCTTTTCACATTCCTTCAGATTTATTCTGTGGTCCGCCGGGACAGCAAAGTCGACAATTTTGCAAATGCTCTTTTTTTTGTTGGTTATTATAAGGTCTGGTGTTCTGGCCGGGATTAGGTGATCCGTTTGTATGTTAAAGTCCCATAGGAGTTTATGCGTGTCATTTTCTAGGACAGGTGCTGGGTTGTGCATATACCATTTGTTACTATGGTCAAATTTAAATTTCTTGCACATATGGTCTTCGAATCGAATTGGGTTACCGCAATTCTCCTCATGTCTCTAGGTCTTCCAGAAGAAGAATCGAGACCATCGAGGCCACGGCATTTTTAAGATCACCTATGATAAAAAAGTTTCTAATTGCTGGAATCGTAAAAGTGTCGTTCTGAAAGTATTCTCTATAATGCTATTATGTCGACTCACAAAGTCACAAATGAATTCTGGTGGTATGGCAGTGAAAGATGTCTCTTCCCGCCTGTTATCTATTTTCTTTTGTTTGTTAAAGATAGCAGAAGGTAAAACGACACCTGACGTGAAAGCTGAGTTGTATCATTGGATTATTCAATGTGGAAGAAATTCGCACTCATTGACATTCATCGATACTTGAAAAAATGTTTACAGAGACAAATAGTAAATGAAAACACATTCAACTCTCCTATTAATTCACGAAGTAAAAAAGGCCTTGATCTAGTCATTTACACGAGTTGGGACGGTAAAAATGGACTACATAAATAAAATTTACCTGACAACAATGGAATCAATCCAGTGAAAAAGCGAGTAACTTCTCCCGGTGAAGATTTTTACGAATAAGCCATTGTTCATTGATAGCAAAAATTGCCAGACTATGGAAGAATCGTGTTTTGTATCTTCAAATAAGCTCTATCTAACTGTAAAATGTATTTCAAGTATCTCTTGTAGTTTCTTTGGAAATGAGTTTGAGATATTAATTTCAAAGCCCCTTTGATTTAAGTTTTAACAATAATAAGTTAAGAAATATTTTGTATATCCCTGAAATATTTTCCTTGTTTGAAACTTTATTTAAATTCCTATACAGTGCAAGTCCCGACATTAAATACTTTCACATTAATGATTCCCTTGTTTCGATTCGTGCTGATTTGCTTTGGAAAACAAATAATAATAATAATAATAATAATAATAATAATAATAATAATAATAAATATAATAAATAAATAAAAACACTTATGCCCTCAAGACAATGTTATTTCCATTGTTACACTACGAAGAAACATTTTTTCACTTGATTTTGTAGCTTTTGTGTTTTTCAACATTTTTTGAAAAATGTTTCTAGTTTCCCCCATTTTTTAAATACGATATTCATATTCCTGATTTCTAAATTCTATGCAAAGAGGTGGCCTTTAGAATTTCCAACGTCTTTCTCTATCCTTAGGGCCATTTATCATTCCATATAATTTTGATCTATTTTCAGTCAACATAATGATGATTTTCTATAAATACAATCGTACTTCAATCTAAATTTTTATTTTATTTTTTTTAATTTCAATCGTTTGAAGATGGTGCATTAAGAATTTCCTCATTAACGAACCCGGTGTTATATAATGAATAATTAAATGATCTTTATGTCACTTAGTATCCGGATGAAAAGTGACCTTCTACCAGACTTAGTTTTTTGTTCTATTTTCACCTTTAGCGACTCAAATCAATATTCAGATTTAGATTCATGTAAATGTTTTAATTATTTTCAAATCGGTGAACTTCCTTTAGGAAATCGATGCCTTAGATATCTTTATGCGAGCCAATCAGGTATTAAATTAAAACTAATTACGTTAAGATTATTAAAAATTATGTCTAATCTATAAACGCCATAAATAATGATTATCTACTTTCATTAAATTTTCTCCGTTCTAATGCACTTCGTCATACGGGTTCAGATTTGAAATAAATATTTTCAACATATCAATCAGCTTGAAAGAAGCACATTTTATTGCATTTCTCTCTGTCTCTCTGTCTCTGTCTCAGTCTCTCTCTCTCTCTTTCTCTCTCTCTCTCTCTCTCTCTCTCTCTATATATATATATATATATATTAGATTTATAAAATAATTTTAAACTGAAAATATTCTTAACTGTATATCGAAGATAATTTTGCATTTACTAATAAATTTATAAGTAAGGAGTAATGGTTTTTTTTTTTATTTACGCTGTCGATTCTTATTGGAAACTATATAACTACTGCAATGCTTTTTCTTTGTTTATATAAAGACACACACACACACACACACACACACACACACACACACACATATATATATATATATATATAACTGAATTAATAGGCACGAATATAGATGTTGAAATTAAAAATTTAAATTTTAAAATTTGAATTTGATCTAAGATAAGTATTACTGTATCCTTACGCAAGGTTATTAAGGAATGTTGTACTTCCCTAAATTATTATTAAATCTGGAGTTTTAAGTTGAAACGTATTTAGAATTAAAAAATTAAAAAAATTAATTTACTATAATTCCAATTGGTAATAAAACCTAGAAACCGGAAGTGGGTGAAATGGGGAGGAAACTATTCACCCCTCTTCTACCCCCTCCTACCCTTCCTTCTTGTGTCTATTCTGATTTATTCTATCCATTAGATCTGAAGAAGTCCTATTATTTTTGGTGTTATTGATTCATATCAATACCCATAACAGAATGGAAATAAATTTATAATCCTAATGTGACCGGTTTTTGCTTTTCTTAATGAAATATATATATATATATATATATATATATATATATATATATATATATATATATATAGATAGATAGATAGATAGATAGTGACTTACAGATACGCGGCCTTTATAACAACAACCAAATATCCTTAGATAGAGCTACTTATAAAGTAAAAAAGTATTAAAAAGCAACACTATTACGACAAAAGTTTCACACTAAAAGTGTATATATATATATATATATATATAATGGATAGGTCCACTAAGATATTTAATTTTTAAAGAATTATTTATTTCGTTCTTACATACGTATATGTTTCCAGCTCATGGCTTTTGTCAGAGAACATTTAGTTATTTACTAGTTTTTTTGCACGTAAGCAAAAAAAAAAAAAAAAAAAAAAAAGAAATTAAAAATTACTAAATATTCTCTGACAAAAGCAACAAGCTGGAAACATACACATATGTAAGAACGAAATAAAAACTTTAAAAAGTACAAAACTCCAAGTGGACCTCTTCATTTTAAAATATTCCCTTTTTTCTTTCTTTGGACCACCAAGAATTGGTGAAATATCTATCTATCTATCTATCTATCTATAATCAAAAACTGGACATTAATAATCAAAAAATCCATTACCTTTAAAGAACTAATATTCCGATCAAACGACATCTTTGTCAAAAAAAGTACTTCAAAATTGTTATAATAAAATTTAATGCCCATTCACACTTACACGATTGAATATTCACAAATTTGAATAGGTAAACACTTTTGGAATTTCAAATGCAATATTAACTCGTATAATTCATTACTTTCCTTTGCTTGTATCTAAATAAATTTTACTGATCGAATTGTCCATTATCTTTAATGTTTCATAGTGCACAATTAAATCTACCATATTCATGCCCCGAAAGTTTAAAATATTCATGCTTTAGCAACTCTGAAGTATTTCAGCATTGACTTGGCCCAGCTTTAGTTCGAAATGAAAATTGCTTTACTCCAGTCTTACAATTGTATAGAACCTTTAGCCTTGAAAAATCATTATTTAAGATACTCATTTGTTTCTCTCAGCTGAAGCTGAACTGTGACGCCTGACACTGGTGGTAAATACACAATTATTTCATCCAATGGAAAGGATATATTTTCGAAAGTTGCTTTGGATTAAGGATTTATCCTCATCATTATCATCATGTCGTGCCGCTAGCATGGATATCCCTGACCCTCTCTCGTCACTTTTCCCTATCGTTCATCGCCGCTGGCAGGTCTTCAGGGCTACGTTCCGTATCCTCACAGAGCTGCTGAATGTAGGTTCGTGCTGGTCGTCCTGCTTTTGTCCGGCCATATGTGGGGTCCATAGGAGTACATCACTTATGAGCTCTTCCGTGCTTTTCCAGCAGTGTCCTGCATGTCTGGTTCGTCTGACTAGGATAGTTTTCGTGATAGGAGGCAGGTGGCCGTATAGTTGGTGTCTTGTGGGGCGTTGCCGCAAGGACTTGTTCAAGATTGCTCGCAGCATTCTTGTGTAATTGCTGTCTACCTTCTTCTCCAGCCCTTTTGTTAGCGTCCATGTTGTGCATCCATACAGCAGTATCGATACGACAGCTGCTTGGAAGAAACTGCGTTACCCACTAAATATTTTGACGTCATTTATTAGTTATCGCACATGAATAATTACACCCTTACCGTTTCTTTATAAATAAAAGGTAATCTTCTTGTAAATCAAGGATACAAAGATATTCTTTCTTGTGAATCATTAAACTGGGTCACACAGAAAGAACGTTCCGATTTAAAATTGCTGGCGCACAAGGGCTTGTAAAAATGAAGAGTGGACAGAGGATTTTGAGACGCAGTAACCATGACTTGTCAGCTGCCATCGTAGCCTAAAAGCCCAGCAATCATTGGTTTGAGATTGGAACTTAGATATGTACGGAAAAAAAGGAAGAGGGCGAAAAGAAGAAATATATGGAAAATAAAAAGGAGTGTAGGGGGGGATATGGGGGGATATGGATGAGAGAGGTAAATGGCAATTAAAACAATAGCTGGGAGGATAAGGGGGTTCATACCTTTCCCAAGGGTATTTGTCCGAAAGTGAACGTAATAGGGCGACTGGAGTACGAACTAGCGTACTACAATTCCACAGTCCATCGCTTTAACCATTACACCTTTTCATTTAGGGTTACTTAAAGACTCAAGATTTTAAGTGTAGGCCTCAAACAAATTACGAAATGAAGGTTTTTATTTCGTTTTGAAATCGCTGCAATACTAAAAACAATAACTAGGCGAGCGTTACAGAACTTCAAGGTAAATGTTCCAGAATGTATAGCTGGTGGGGGCAAGCATTTAGATGATATAATCTTTATAACAAAGTGATGATAATAACTAAACAAAATGACAAATATTGTTCTTACATACATCATCATCATCATCAGCATCTCGTGCCGCTAACACGGATATCCCTGACCCTGTCTCGCCACTTCTCCATATCGTTCATCGCCTCTGGCAGGTCTTCAGGGCTACATCCCGTATCCTCACAGAGCTGGTGTATGTATGTTCGAGCAGGTCGTCCTGCTTTTGCTCGGCCATATGTGGGGTCCATAGGAGTACATGACTTATGAGCTCTTCCCTGCTTCTCCAGCAGTGTCCTGCATGTCTGGTTCATCTTGCTTGGATAGTTTTCGTGATGGATGGCCGGTGGCCGTATAGTTGATGCTTTGTGGGGTGTTGCCTCCAGAGGATCCTCGTTAACTGTTTTTTGACTTACAAGCCAAAGAGATACGTCTTTAGGTTTATTTACTATCAAAACGGTTGATATTAGGTGTTATTCATTACTATACGCTAGTAAACTGAAACTAAGGAAAAATAAATTTGCTTTCAACGCTTTAAAAAAAGAAAAAAAAAGAAAAAAAGAAAAAACAAAAATATAACCAAAAATAAACTGGCAAGAATTTATGGGTTTACTTTTGGTCTGCCACATAATCTATACTTTCAATTACAGTGTATTAATTTCGTAAACTTTGCTAACAAATAATACATAATAATATCTGCTTTGATTGCAGAATGCACCTCGAAAATAATAAAATCCAGTGATCTTTGGTTTGAAAGAAAAAAAATAGATTTAAAAAAATCATTAGATGTTTACCTATGTATTGTATATTGTAACGATAAAAGGCACTTAAGGGCAAGAAATTATTTTTATTATTAGGTTGTGGTTAAAAATTCAAAATACCAACTTCACAAAAAGTAAAGTTATAAAGGTAAGCGTGGTGGAAATGTCATAACTTAAGTGGATCAGATATAATGTAAATCCACAATTCGAAAGGATGCAGTAATTTATCAGATAAACACAGTTATCAACATATGTATGTGTACAAATTTAAATAGATCTGTCTCTATAATAAACAATGATAATTTTTCTTTGGTTTGTTTGTTTCTTTGTCTGTTGGTCTAGAATCTAAGTACAGTATATATCTATTTTATCCAGTTGCAAATTATCGCACCCAGACATTTTTACTATTCAAGAGCAGAATGATAATATAGTTGAATATATATATATATATATATATATATATATATATATATATATATATATGCTTGTGCATTAAGATTGAAATGATAAAATAGAAAAATTGGGATAATCTCTCTTTTCTTTATATGTACGCTTTTTTCTGGAAGTTTGCCATATTTCTATTTTTTTAGGTAATCTCACACCCTCTCTCTCTATCATTTTTTCTGTGCGTGTATATATATATATATATATATATATATATATATATATATAAACTCTGGCTTTATTTATCAGTATAGATATATAGCCCAAAGGAAATATCACACATCTAAATTTGAGTTGTTTGATTTATCCAACTTACAAGATATTTCTATCATACTGTCAGATTCACTACAAATTTATCTTTTCAACATATATATTTTTATAAGCTGTTACAGATTTTTATTTTACTTTTTTAAATGACATTTTAATTGGTTTACATTAAATAAATCTGTTGCCTTTTTTTAACTTTGAAATTTTTTAAAGCCTTTTAATAGATTGTATAACATTTCAGTTGTTGAAGAAGGATAAGTAATTTCATTTCGTAATAGTTGGATCATTTCAATTTTTAATAGGTTTGCACGTTTGTGGGAGAATTACTGAAAGATATTTACTTAAATAATTTTGTAAAATGATGTCATGGTAAATCAGTTAATTAGAAATACTTTTTGGGAATTTCAATAATCTTTAGTTCTTGTTCTTATGTCTAAACTTTCTTACCAATTGTGGGAGATCATTAAAAATAACTTTTGTCAATTTAAAAAAAAAAAAAAAGTTTTAAGCATTGATAGTTTATTGATGAGGGGAAAAATCAGGGCAACATATTTTTCACGTGAGTGAATATTCCACAGCTGTTCAGTTACCCCGCCCCCCAAAAAAAACCCAAAACAAAGACAAAAGCATTCACAGTTTATTGGGTCTATTGGGTGGATTCTTGCAATATGTATCTTTCTATGATATACTCAAAGTTAAAACTGGACGGATCACTTGTTTTTTTTTTCTTTTTTAAAGCGTTGAAAGCAAGTATTGCTTACTTTGATGAACATCACTGTTTATATTTAATATCAATTATCTTCTAAAAATTCTTTCTTTTCTCTCTTTCTCTCTTTCTTTCACTCTCTCTCCCTCTCCCCCCCTCTCTCTCTCCCTCTCCCCTCTCTCTCTTTCTTTCTCTCTCT
>CAUZXS010006123.1:37500-72500 GCA_963585895.1 Sepioteuthis lessoniana
ATTCAACTCATAGATGCCAGGCATACAGGGATTCAAACTTTTCTTAAGTGTATTTGTTCGAAAGTGAAAGTAGCTGTACGACTGGAGTTCTAACTCGCTTACTTCGAAGCCGCAGTCCAGCGCTTTAACTATGACTCGACGAGGACTCCCACCACCTGTATGGTCTGAGTACTGTTGTTACACTCCAAATTTTCTAACCTGTACATGTATCTATTGTGAGTCCAGGCATAAAATCTTTAACGCAACGTTTATCGTCGGAGGAAATGAAATAGATGACGAGTTCAAATCCTAAAATGTGTGCATTGCCCTTGGTGTTAATTCCCTCGGAAAAGATATGAATCCATTGTTTGTCCCACTGGCTCTGAAAAAATTGTAGCCCTGACTATGTTATCTAGCCTTGGTAAGGTAACTAGTCTAGGAGTATGAAAATTCGAGCCAGCAGTCATCATCATCATATCGCGCTGGTAGCACGGATATCCCTGACCCTCTCTCGCCACTCCTCCCTATCGTTCATCGCCCTAGGTAGGTATTCAGGACAATATCCCGTACCCTCACATAGCTGCTGAATGTATGTTCGTGCTGGTCGTCCTGCTTTTGCACGGCCATGTATGGGGGTCCATAAGAGTACATCACTTATGAGTTCGTCCCTGCTTCTCCAGCAGTGTCCTGCATGTCTGGCTCGTCTAACTTGAATAGTTTTCGTGATAGGGGGTAGGTGGCCGTACAGTTGGTGTCTTGTGGGGTGTTGCCGCCAGGACTTGCACGTAGCATTCTTGTGTAATTGCCTCTAGCTTATTCTCCAGCCGTTTTGTTAGCGTCCATGTAGTGCAGCCATATAGCAGTATCGATGTGACTGCTGCCTGGAAGAAACTGCGTTTCATTTTGTCGGTTAGGTCTTATTTCCAAATAATCGATAACCTATTGATAGCTGTCCATGCTTTCGCTAACCTCGTTTCGATGTCCTTTTCGGTTGATTCGACGCTGCTTCCTAGGTAAGTGAATTTGTCTACTAGTTTAAGAGAGGTTCCTTCTAGAGTGGAGATGTCCCCCGTTTGGTTATAGCACATATATTCCGTTTTGTGTGCATTAACATAGAGGCCTATGTTTGCTGCTGCTCGTTCCAAACTGTGCAGTAGTGTTTCGGCTTGGTCGGGTGTATTTGCCAGTATCGCGATGTCATCGGCGTAGTCGGCGTCGGTAATTGTTGTTGCGGGGTATCTTCTGCTTCTTTTCTTCGTCAGTTCGAAGCCATTCTCTCTGATTTTGTCAATCGATGTTCTAAGTACGTAGTCTAGACAAATGATAAAGAGGTACGGAGCCAGCATGTCCCATTGTAGTACTCCTGCTACAATGTCGAAGTATTCTGTGTCTCCATCTGGTGATCGTACTTTTACTTTAGTGTTTCTATAGAGAATCGTTATTGCCGCTACGGTTTCTTTAGGTATGCCGTACGCTAGTAGGATTTGTTCCATCTTTCCTCTGTGAATGGAATCGAAAGCCTTGGTAAAGTCAACAAAAATTAATGTCGCTTGTAGGTTTTTTGCCCGTACACCTTCAAGGATTCTGCGGATGGTTAATATTTGTGAGGTCGTGGATCTATTTCTTCGGAAGCCATTTTGGTTTTTTCTAAGTATGTTGTCGATTTCGGGTTCTATGCGGTTTCGTAGTAGGGCATTGTAGATTTTGGCTGCTATGGATGTAAGTGTTATGCCTCGGTAGTTTTTGGCTAATCCGAGGTCCCCCTTTTTAGGGAAGGGGAGTATGCATCCTTTCATCCATCTATCTATCGGATTTTGATTGTATACTGCGTTGCAGTGTCGGAGCAGTATGTTATCGAATTGTCTGGTCTTCCATACTTCCGGGGGAATTTCGTCCAGCCCTGCAGCTTTCCTATTTTTAATTTTTTCTGAGAACCGAGTCGAGTTCTTCTTGTGCGAACGGTCCTAGTTTAATGTCTAATTGTTTGCTAATTATTCTGGTGATTGGTTCATGTGTTATTTTCGGTGGGTTTCCTAGTAAGTTTTCGAAGTGCTGTTTCCACAGTTTTATTCTTTCTTGTTGGTTTGCTACTTTCAGTTTTGCTTTGGCTATGTTCTTTCTTCTACTCACTTCGTTTATTCTTTGCCAGGCTATCCTAGATTGTCTATCTTCCACCGAGTCTTTAATCTTATCTATCTGATTTTGAATGTATTCTGTCTGTTCCTTTATATATACGTCTGCTAATTGATATTGTGCCGTTTTTAGTTTTAAGGCATTTGTGTTTGTTGGGTTTTTTCGATAGTTTTTGGAGGCTGTTTTCACGAGTGCACGTTTTTCTCTCACCGCTAATGTTTCCCAAGGGACTCTAGATTTAGTTTTGAGTTTTGTTGGAATGTATTTCGCTGCTGCCTCGAGGTGTGCATTGACGTGCTCACGATAAAGAGGTTGGGTAAATATGTTCATAATTATTTTCGCCTAATCTTGAGGAAACTTAATCATGTTCAGGATGTTACATTTTATTTTCCCTTTGCGTAGTTTTAAATAGATCTATGGATAATAAGATATGTAAAATAGTTACTAGAAATAAATTTCTTTTGAACGACCTATTTCCTTTACTTCACACTGATGTCTTAAGCCGATATCATAAATCCCTATAATATTTTCAAAAAGTTACAAAGATCAACTTCTCCCTTAAATTTAATTTGACATTACAGACTTTGATTATATCCAAACAACTTCTTTCAGTATTTGACAATATTTTCCTTTCTATTCTGCATTCACTGAAATGAAATCAATATTCTCATAGGATTAGATCAATAGTTGACGTTAAGAATCATTGGTGATGAATTAAAATTGATTAACAGATTTTCTATCAGGGTTGCCCACCTAGAAAAAGTTAAAGTCGGTCTCAATGTTTTCTATATACTCTATCCAAGAATGACACTAATGACATCAACTGCGGTACCTTGGTCCTCTTATTCTTTTTGACAATTTCCTGTTCTTCAAAATCGAACTACAGCTCTGAGGTCTCTATTTGGAAAATATTGAGAACCTGTAACAAGTCGTCACGAAACGATCAAAGACAGTTTCATTTAAATGCTTCCAGCTCTGTTTCCAGGAGCAAGAATAGCGTCTTTGTCGGTATGTGGCCTTTAAGGGAACTATTTTGAATGAGAAAAAATTGATTTGTTATTAAGTTGGTGGTCATGTTTTTTATGGGCAGTCAGTCTTATTATTTATGGATACGTGCTTAGTGTAATGGTTATCTGGGGAGTTCAGATCTTGAACAAAGCTAATTGTGTCTCACTTAACGCTGGTGGCTTTGGGAAAGGCATAAATCCATCTGTTCCCCCACCTACTATCACCACCAGCCATGAGTAAATAATAGGACTGACTACGTTCTTTTATTTTACTAATAGTAGGTTTGACATAATGATACCAATTATAGTTGATGTCCTTGAAACGGTCTTCAGTGACCCGGGAAAGAAAGTTCAGGCACTGAAACTGAGAAGAAGAACCGAGACCATCCAGACCAAAGGACTGTTAAATCAACTCAGGTACTTATAAACCAAACCTAGACAAGTACTTAGATCTTGCAAGAGTACCGAAAAAGTTGTTGAAGATGAAAGTGGCAATGATACCAACTGTAATTTATGTCCTTGAAACGGTCTTTAGTGAACTGGGCAAGAAATTTAGGGCATGGAAACTGAGAAGAATCAAAACTATCAAGAGAAAGGACTGTTAAATCAACTCAGATACTTAAAATGTCCTGAGCGTGACGACGAAGAGGAAAACTGAAGAGAAAACTGAATCTCATACAATAGCAGCCCAAAATAGTGACATAAAAACAAATTTTGTCAAAGCAGAAATTGATAATACGCAGAATAACAAATGATGGTTATGTGGTTACAGAAATGAAACAGTAAATCAGATAAAAAGCGAATGCAGCAAACTGACACAAAAAGAATACACGAATAAACACGACTGGGTGGGAAAAACAATCAACTGGGAATTATGCAAAAGTCTAAAGTTTGGCTTTTTTGAAAAATAGTATTTGCACAAATCAGCTCAAAAATAATTCAAGAGTTGGTATAACTAAGTGATCAACAAAGAAACGTACAAGTGAATAAAATTTAACAATGTTGAGCAATAAAATTTGATAATGCTGAACAATAAAATTTGATAATGCTGAAAAATTTTATAAGCACAAACCAGAATCTGGCGTAAAAAATAATACGAATAAAATTCTTTGGGATTCTGAGATACAAATGGATCACCAAATCCAAAATAGAAAACCATAGCCAAATTTGATAAACACGAGGAGAAAAATGTGTCTTATGGACTTATCTATTAAAACGAACCGTTGAATGAAAATATAAGAAAATAAGAACATAGAGAAATATCTGGATCTTGCCAAAATCGAGAAGAAACCCTGAACCATAAAAATGGTAGTGATACCAACTGTACTCGCTTCAAACCAACCACACCACAGCACTATAAAAATCAACCAGGATACCTGGAAGAGTCCTCGAAACCTACGAACTCTAACAGTCACACAGTATCCAGTGAAAGAACATAACAAAATAGGGAGAAAAAACTCACAAAGTGTATAATAATAATATTAGTAATAATAATAGACACGACAGGGTGGGCCAGATGATCCACTGGGAGATATGCAATAAATTTAAATTTAGCCATACGAACAAATGGTATATGCACAACCCAACAGATGTCCTGAAGAATGACACTCATAAACTCCTATGGCACATTCAAATGGATTACCCAATGTCGGCCAGAAGACCAGACCTAATAATAATCAACAACAAAAAAAAAAGACAATTTGCAACATTGTTGACTTTGCTGTCCCCGCTGACCACAGAATGAAACTGAAAGAAAGTGAAAAGAAGGATAAGTACGTGGACCTTGCAAGGGAATTGAAAAAAAAAATGAAGAACATGAAAGTGATAGTTGCACCAATAGTAATTAGTTTTCTTGGTACAGACACCAAAGGATTGGTAAAAGGACTGGAGAATTTGGAAAAAAAAGACGAATGGAGATAATCCAAACGAATGCATCGCTGATGTGATAAACTCGCTAGGAGTAAATAATAGTAAATAATGATAATAATTTTATTATTGTTTACTCTTTGTGAGTGTTTCACATCAGCGTAAGCTGATGGTCTTTCGCTGAAGTTTAAGTGACAGCAAATTTCCTCAAGTCTCCAGAACTCTTCTTAGTATTCAGGCTGATTTCAATATTACTGTTTTGGATGGTCTCCACTCGTCCTCCACTTTCCAAGTTCCCCAGTTCTATATCTATCCTTTGGTAACTGTACCAAGAGCGCCAATTATAATTAGTATAGCCGACCCTTTCATGCTTCACAGTCTTTTTCAATTCCCCGACAAGTCTAAGATAATTATCAATATTTTCCTTAACTTTCAATTTTCTCTGTGATCAGCTCGTACTGCAAAGTCCACAAATCTGCAAGTTCTCTTTTTTGTTGATTATTTTAAGGTCTGGTTGTCTGGCCGAGATTAGGTAGTCAGTTTGTATTTCAAAATCCCATTGGAGTTTGTGTGTCCTTTTCCTGGACAGATTCTGAGTTGCGCTTATACCATTTGTTCATTTGGTCAAATCTCAATTTCTTGCCCAATTCCCTGTGGATCACCTTGCCTAACCAGTCGTGGCTAGTCTTATACTCGTTCTGTGATAATATGCTGCATTCGCTTATTATCTGATTGACTGTTTCATCTCTATCATCACATAGCCAACATCTGTTGTATATTATAAATATTATTTCATATGTATTTGAGAAGAAAAAAAGGACTCACTTTGGTTGCATTTCCTCAGTTTGTCGAGGACCGATCGACTTGAACTTTAATCACAGTTTCTCTGCCAACCAAAATGCCTATTGTTACCTTAAAACTTAATTTCTAAAGGGAAGTACAGATTTTTAAGATAGCCTTAAGTGTTTCTGTCACATTATCATCAAATTTGACACAGAATTTAACCATGGCTTCCATTTTCCCACACTGAACTAAACAGATGTGGTTGGCCTAGTTGGCTGGGGCTGTAAGAATACACCAACTGCACCTCTGCAGAGGGGTAAGACCCCCTCTCACAGAGTGTCCTGATAATGATATTAAACTATTTGATGGTGCTGCTCCAGTAATGCTGGAGCTTTGTGGAATGCGGAGTACTTCTTTCATTGCCATCGCTCCCAGATTCACTCTGGCCTGAAGTGGTAATACCTGATAGGGTCCTATTTACGTGTAAAAAAGAATTAAACTGTGTACTGATGCTAAACTAAATTGCTTGAAATAGAACTGTTTTAATATTAAAACTGCGTACCTATGCTAAATTGAATTGTTTGAAATAAAACTGGTTTTACATTTAACTCTGTGTATTGCCCTGTCGGTTATGACTGTAGAATACACCGGCTGTTTCTCTGCAAAGGGGTAAGACTCCCCTAACGAATGTCCAAGATAGGACACTAAACAATCTGATGGTGAATTTCCAGTAATACTGGAGCTTTTGGAAATGCAGAGTACCCCTTCATTGCTCGGAGTGGTAGCACTGATAGGGTCTTCCCTACGGTGTACTTATACTAAACTGAATTGCTTGAAATATAACTGTTTGACAAAACTAAATAGCTTGGAATAGAAATGTTTTTGACAATTCAACTGTGAGCTTATACTAAACTGAATCGGTTGAACTTGAACTGCTTATTTGTATAAAAATGGATTTGGCATTAAATAACTTACAAAGGTTGATTTGCCATAAAACCCAAACAAACAAACGAACAAACGATTGTAAGATTACTGAACTTAAACTTTGTGAGGCATGAACTAAATATTTTCAAACGTATTCAATGTTCACATTGGTCAAATGATTTTTGACCAGAGTTGTCAAACCGAAAAAAAATCACTTTTATTGTTTCTAAATCGTGATTATTAAAAACAAGGAGGGATAATCCATGGCTAATATTTCGTTCCAAGCTATCATCCTTCCTCTGCTAGTGTAGGTTTCAACAAAATCGCCTTTTAAATTATAAAGTATGATGGAACATTGAATTGAACACGATACGTATAAAGTCCCGACTGCTATAATTGAAAATGTCATAACAAATTTAACGATAATTCATTTAAAACTAGATGTTTACTAGACGACTCGAGGGCCTGTAAGTAATTTACTAAGTTTTTGCTTAGATGTGTCAAAAGGCCGAACGAATTGGTACCCTGTGAGACTCAAATTCATCCGTGAAGGTTCGTTAGTCTAGCTTTCTAACCATTTTATCACTCCGAGTACTGCTAAAGTTTCTATTATGACATAATATACTGAGATTTTTATATAAGAAAAACCACCTTATACTAATTAGCGTTTTCTTGTTACCTCTTAAATGTAAATGATTAAAAAGTGATGTTCATCGGTAACGGAGACTCTATAAACTCGACATTCAATTGCAAATTTGACAGCAAATTGCTTTATTCCCTAAGTTATTCCCCAAGTATTTAAAGTATGTTATCTTAATAAAGACCGCGTTATAAAGTTCTGTTCGTACTAGGTTATGGGTATATTTAAACTCACAAAATTTTCCTTTAAACATATATATATATAGTTTGTGTGTGTGTGTGTGTGTGTGTGTGTGTGTGTGTGTGTGTGTGTGTGTGTGTGTGAATATGAACAAAAAAGGAACAAAAGAGGATTTTATTTCTAGTTGAATTGTTTGCCAATGTAAAAGTTTCGGTTTTCATATCAAACCATTATCTGGGAAATTGATATATGATGTTATATCGTTTGATTTATATTTATCATATTTATTAACCCCTCCGGACGGGAAGGATGTGGCACAAGGTCAATTTTTAAGCGGAGTTTAACAGGTTTCAATTCAGAGTTTTCCTTCTCCTAGACTAGTTGCCTCACCAAGGCTGAAGATCATAGTCTGCCCTACTATTTACCCATAGATGGAGGGAGAATAATTGGATTCATACCTTTCCCAAGGGTATTAGTGCTATGTGAAATGCAATCAGTCTCGTCCAGGATTTGAACTCGTGTCGCCGTGTCCATTTCCTACGACGATAACCATTACACCACGGGCACCTCCTGATTTATATTTATACACGCACATGCATGCACGGGTACACAAACAAACACACTCACACTCATACATACTCACACTCAAACATACACAAGCACACACACACACACACATATATATATATATATATATATACATATATATATATATATTTCTTTAAGAAAAACAAAACCAGTCACATTAGGATTATAAATTTATTTCCATCTTGTTATGGGATATATATATATATATATATATATATATATATATATATATATATATATATAAGTAAACTTGGCGACTGCAGTCGAGGGCAACCAGAAGACTCCCTTTTTAATAGCTACAATATAGGGGTGTAGGGGAGGGTGCTACTCCTTCCCCAGGATTGTTCCACTTTACCCTTGATACGTAACTTATAATGCTGAGTGTTAAGTAGGGAGGTATCAAGTACCATTTTAAAAGTCTTAGGCCATACGCGAACTGGGATTGAACCCAGGTCTCGCGGATCATTGGCGAACACTCTACCCACTATATATTTATATAGAGTATGAGCTTTCTGCAAATCTTAAGGTACGTATAAAATTTTAGAATTCCTCAATTAGAGCATCTATTGTGAATTCTAAAAAAGACCCTTTTTTCAGACACGTCTCTTCAGACAAACACTGACAGCCAGTAGTAGCATTGAAGGAATAAAGGTAATTGATGAGAAAAACTGCACATTATAACGAGGTCTTTATATAACGAGGTGCCCGTGATGTAATGGTTATCGTCGTAGGAAATAAAACGGCGACACGAGTTCAAATCCTGGACGGGACTGATTGCATTCCACATAGCACTAATACCCTTGGGAAAGGTATGAATCCAATTATTATCCCTCCAGCTATGGGTAAATAGTAGGACAGACTAGGGTCTTCAGCCTTTGTGAGGTAACTAGTCTAGGAGAAGGAATACTCTGAATTCAAACCTGTTAAATTTTGCTTTAAAATTGACCTTGTGTCATATCCTGCCCGAGCGGAGGGATTGGTAAATATGATAACGATGTCTTTATTAGGATGATATGCTTAAGATTCTCAAACTTAGAGAATAATGCAATTTCAAGTCCAATTTTCCAGGCGTAACTTTACCCAATCCTTGCTACTGCATGCTGTCACGATGTTTTCATCTGAAAAGATGTGGCCGAAAAAAAAGTGTTCTTTTTTAGAACTCACAATATGCGCTTTACTTAAATGTTAACTTCATCTTTGTATAGATGAGTTAACAATACTGCTGACTTTACCAGTCCATTGGCCTCGCGGTTAGTGTGTTTGCTAAGGTCCCGGAGACCGGGGTTCAATTCCAGGTCGAATCATACCAAAGACTCTAAGAATGGTATTGATGCCTCCTTGCTTAATACCCAGCATTATAAAGTATGGATCAAGGGTAAAGTGGAGCAATCTAGACAAAGGAGTAATTCCTTCCCCAATGCCTTGGTGTAGTAACTATTTAAAAGGGAGCCTTACGACAACTTTATTTACATGATCCTAAAATAAAGAATTTTTCTTCTTTGTTGAAGTGGTATAGAATATTTCATTGCCAAATTTTAAGTAGGTATGATGTTCAAATGTATCATACAAGGTCATGCTAGGATTTTAAAATGATCCTTCTAAAGAGGACCGGAGAGACTGTGAACGCACACATAGACACACATGCAATGATGTGCTTAGTGTAACGGTTATCGATGTAAAAAAAATGGAATCAGTAACTCGTGTTTAAATCCAATATAAAGCTATTTGAGTTCTCTTCGCGCTAATGTCTTTAGAAAAGGTATGAATTGATCTGTTCTACCCTCCTTAGCTATAGATTAACAATTTGCGCCGAATGGTTTTCTTTAGCCTTGATAAGGCAACCAGTCTAGGAGAAGGAAAGCTATAAATTTAAACTAGCTCCATTCCACTGAAAAATTGACCGTGTCGAATCCTGTCTATGGTGGAGGAGTTGGGTATAACATACAGACAGACAAACGTAGGCCCCGTTCATAAATTGGTGGCAGGCTAACCCCCTGAAAAATATTTCACTTCTTGCATAGCAAATTCGATCCACATTTGATGCTGCCTCTTTGTGAATGTACTTTGTGAATAATTTAGCTAAGCTTAGTAAATAACGATATTAGGAAGCTTGCTGTTGACTAATGGTTAGCAAGATTGTCAAGCAAACCATTGTGACTATAGAGAGTCCAATCCTTACTGGGTGTCCCACATTTGTGATTTTATGCAAGACTTAGCTAAGCTTAGTGAATACTGATATAAAGCGGCATTTTGTTGAGGGTGTGGTAGGAATCGTTCACTTCTTAAGTGTTTTGCCAGATCTAGACGCTAACCTGCGTATCAACTGAATACTTATTTAATTTTAACAGTCACTAATTTTCCCGTTGCGAATAAAAAAAAAATTCAGAGGATATTAAATGAAAAAATTTTCTCATGTTATGCTTTTATTTCAATTATTTTAGCTACTATCTTTTTTGCCCATCATAAAGACTATTCGTAAGAATTTTTGTTTTATATTTTAATGTGGAACAATCGCATGTTGGGCTTAAATTGATATTAACCTTGATTAAATACGGGGGTGTCCTCATGGACAATGGTTAAAGCGATGGACTGCGGAATCGTAGTACGCGAGTTCGAACTCCAGTCGCGCTATTACTTTCGGGCAAATACCCTTGGGAAAGGTATGAACCCCCTTATCCACCCAGCTATGGGTTAAATAGTATCACTACTGTTTTTCGAGGAGAATAACCTACAAAGGTTGATATGCCATTAAACAAAGAAACCAAACCAAACCCTGATTAAATACGTATTTAGATATGAAATATCTGAGGATGTATTTCCAAATATGTACTAGTTTACACTCATACTTATACACACATACGAACACGAAAATGTCCCAGTATTTTACGGTTGTAATTTTCTGTCGCGACATGTCTGAGATACATGAATACAGTTTGTTTAAAAAGAAGCCTATGAAACGATAAATTAACTAAATTACCCATAGGATATATCCTGAAATTTTAAGTGCATTCGGACTTAGCACTAAAAGTCCAAGTTAAATTATCTGCTGGAACTTATGTGTCTCTTGTACGTTCAGGTCGATAAATTATTTTGATTCATTATGGGATCTATAAATCATTTAATGAAATATCTCTGTATTTCGGGTAAGGAGTGAAGACATTAGTTGGAGAGCCTGTGAGACAAATAGATAGATGTCAAACATCTTTTCTTTTTATTTAATTTCTTCTAAACCATGTTAATTTTTTACAATATTTGCTTGTTAAAATTTTGATCGAAATGTTACCAACTCTAACAGCTGCGATAAAATTTGAATCCAGAAATAACAGAAAACACTACTTGATTGATTGATTTTAATGGCATATCAACTCGAATAGGGTTATTTAATGTGGCAAGGGAATCGAATTAATTGTTTATTTATGTATACATTTTTTTTTTGTGTAGTTGTTTCTAAACAGTTTTTATATTACCCAGAAATATTGGCTTCAAAGAGTTAAGGAAACGATAGAAAAACAAATAAATAAATAAACAAAAACAAGCAGTACAAAAGTGACTTTTTCAATCATTAGTCACTCAGATGATATTACTGTAAGTCAAATTTAAATAGTAAAAATAAATCATATTGTCTATTTTTTTCAACTTACCGCTGTCATAATATTTCACACTGAGTGCTATCTTATTAAGCACTGTTGATAACAGAATATTACAATTATTTTTTGGATTACATCATATGCAAAACTTTTCGACCTATCAATTCTTCAGACCATGTCAAGTGTATAACCCTTGATACAAAAAGAAAACTTTTTATTTTTTAGGAAAAAAAAACCCATTTATTACATTATGACCATTTGACTGTCGCCTATTTATGAATGAAAACATAATTTTTCCTTTTTTCATGAATTATTAACCGGAAGAGTGATGAAAAATATATCAACCAAAACTCAGTATTAAAGAACATCAAAAAGACAAAGAAAAGGTTTAGCTGTCCGAACAATATTTCAAATGATAATACACTCTTTTCAAAGTTATAAGCATGGTTTTTATCATTCAACAGCCAAGTCGACAAGGGCCGTAGAATACATCAACTTCATCTCTCTGCAGTGGGGTAAGACTTCCCCCATAACGAGTATCCGAGATATGACACTGAACTGCATTCGATCGTAAGATTCCAATCCTAAAGCATTGGGGAATGTGGAGCACCCCTTCATTGCCATTACTCACAGGTCCACTCTATCCAGGCATGGTAGTACCTGCTAGGGTCCCATCCATGGGTTAAGAGAAATATTTAATAATTTTCTATACTTAAAACGATTTAACTATTAGGGTTGTACAGAAATACTTGAAACCATTTAAACTATTTATGTTAGGAAGCAATACTTGAAAAAAATTGACTGAGTGTAAATAAATCTGTTAATGTTGAATTGAAATACTTGAAACCATTTAACTGTGTGTTACTAATGTAAAGAGAACCTTCGGGTCACCCTCGACAACGGTCAGCCAACTTTCTTAACTTATTAAAGACATTAAATCTAATATTTCAGATTTTGTGCTATTTTACTATACACAGTATGCCCAATCTTTTAAGCAGATCACTGTTTTGCTGTAGAGGAGGTTTCCCTGGCATAATGTTACTATTTACCAACCCCTCCGCTCGGGCAGGATATGACACAAGGTCAGTTTTTAAGCGGAGTTTAACAGATTTGAATTCAGAGTTTTCCTTCTCCTAGACTAGTTGCCTCACCAAGGCTGAAGAACCTAGTCCGTCCTACTATTTACCCATAGCTGGAGGGAGAATAAGGGGGTTCATACCTTTCCCAAGGGTATTTGCCCGAAAGTGAACGTAATAGCGCGACTGGAGTACGAACTCGCGAACTACGATTCCGCAGTTCATCACTTTAACCATTACACCACGAGGACACCCTGGCATAATGGTTAACGTGTATGACTGCAATCTTGTAATAGGCGTATTCAGACTCAAGTCGCTCTGTTATATTTACTTTCTGACAAATATCCTTGGAAAAGGTATTTATCCACTATTCCCCCAAACTATGGTTTAAATAGTAACACTACTCTTCGGCTACAATGATATCTTTGGCATTAAATAACCCACCAAGGTTGATATCTAATTAATTAACCAAACTTAATCTTTTCTTACAATATATCGTAAACCCAATATTCAGAGCTCAGGGTCATACTAATGATAAAAGATTAACAAAGCGAGTATTCAAAGCATTTCGTTTAATGGAGAGGCGTGATAATTTTAAAGAAAGATGTTTTTACCCTACCGGAAGTTTAAATTTGTTAACTCAGTAAAAATATTTTATAAAAGTTTTCTAAAAATGATTAATGATTTTAATAAATTATGTTAAGTCCATTTCGAAGTAAATGAATTTCCTTTAGTTTTAATCCATGTCCTGTTGAAACGTCAAAATCCTCTACTTCACAATTTCTCTGCTTTTTATTAATCAAAACTTCATTGGCCCAATCGGCTAGGGCTTCACCGATGGCCTCACTGCAGAAGGTAAGACCCTCCATCCAATGGCCTCTCTGCAGAAGGTAAGACTCTCCATCCAATGGCCTCTCTGCAGAAGGTAAGATTCTCCATCCAATGAATGTCCAGAATATGACACGAAACAATGTGATGTTGAGGCATTAATAATGCTGGAGATTTAGGGAATGTGGAGAACCCCTTTATTTCCATCGCTTCCAGATCCTCTCAGGCCAAAAGTGGTAGCACCTGATATGAGTCAAGTAGAACTGCTTGACTTTTAAACAGCGTAGTTTTGCAAAATTAAATTGCTTGAAACAGAACTGTTTTTATATAACTGTGTGTAAACAAATGACCGACGTTTAATTGATTTGTTAATGATACATAACAATACTTGGAACGATTGAACTTTGACATACTAAACTGATTTTTTTTAAATAGAGCAGTTTTTACATTCAACTGTGTGTAAACAAAAACTGTATTTATATAATCGATTAACTGTGTGTAAACCAAAATCTGTGTACTTATGCTAAACTGAATTGTTTGAAATTTAGAGAAACCACTTAACTGTTTGAAAAAAAAAGCTCAGGCCTATTTAAAAATGTTATTCCCAAAATGTGTTCAGAAATCATATATATATATATATATATATATATATATATATATATATATATATATATATATATATATATATATATATATATTAAAAGGATTTGGCATCAAATGACCTACAGTGGGTGAAATGCCTTAAAACCAAACCAAAACAACACTTCATCTTGTTTTCCATTCAGGAATGAGTGAGATGATTCAAACTCGAGACGTGCTGTTACGTTTACTTTCGAATCCTCATCGTTTCAAAAGGCATGAATCCACTCATCCCTATTCCTGCTATGGGTTAAATAGTACCGCTACTGTTCTTCAAGGATGGCTTTGATAATGAATTACCGGCAAAGGTTGATATGCCATTAAATATACAATAATACCACTATTGTTCTTCAAAAAGGATGGATTTGGCATTAAATAACCAGCAAAGGTTGATATGAAATATACGAAGAATAAAGAAGAAAATATCTTAAGAGACATTACAGAGAAATATCTAAACCCTAGTAGATAAATGAAAAAACTGCAATATATAAAAAAACAATGGTGCCTATTATTGTTTGTATGCTGAGAGCAGTTAAAAAAGTCCAAGCAAAAAAGCAAGAAATGTAAGAATTGAAATCATCCAGACGACAGTATTACAGAAAGTAGCGAGAATATTGAGGACAACTGATTAGATTACTGGGAAACCTTGTCATTTGATCCCCTGTAAAATAAACCAATTGTACTAAAGTTGTTTTTTTCAAAAATATCTAAAGAATGAAAACAAGTTTAAAAACCAGAAACCTTTCAAAAGCATAAGTATATGAGTAATATTTATTGTAATGTATTTTGGATTCTTTTTAAATTGGCCTAGAGTGAGAACTTAAATTTTTGATAACGGATCTAGAAAATTGATGATTACGTATAAAGCGTTGCGTCCCCAAGATGATTTTGGCCGATTTTATGTAAAACGAAAAAGGAGTGTAAAGAGGATATTTCAACAATGAAGATTGCGTCGACTAAGCTATAAAGGGACATGAAGATTACATAATACAGACTAATGAGAAACTGATTACAACAGCCAGAAGCTCAAGCAAAATTCACCAGAAACTGCAAAAATAATCCGAAAATAGAAAGAAAAAAACCCAACCCTACGGGTACTTCAAGATACAAAAGAAATTACTGATTAAATTACATGGGTGTGGTTGCACGATGGACACCCAAAGAGAGAGACTGCACCCTGTTAATATCAACCAAAAAAAAGAGTATTAAGAAAAATGTACACCAACGAGCAAAAGAAATGTGTTACTGAGCGTAAAATCAGTTAGTTCTTGGAGGCTGTGTTTTACTATATAAGTTGTAATTCAGTGCAAGTTGTTGAATTCGCTTTGACTCAATACAAGGTTGGATGCATTTCTGAATGAGTGAATAACTGAAAAATAAAGCACCCAAAATATACGATCCATGAGGAGGAACGTGGTGTATATATATATATATATATATATATATACATTAAATATATATATATATATATATATATACATATACATATACATATATATATATATACATATATATATATATATATATATATATATATATATATATATATATATATATATATATATATGTATATATATTGATGATAAATAAATATATATTTTATATATATATTTAATCCGTGGGAAATATTGTTCTGCAACCTAAGATTTCATGAAACTTATAACAACATTCATCAGGCAGTTAAGAAGATGGAATGAAATTGAAAATCGAAAATACCTCAACCATTTTAACTTTAAAAATTAAAATGGTTGAGGTATTTTCGATTTTTACGAGCATTAAAATAGACCTCAACCCTCTACATTCACCTTACCTACCAAATTCACTCTAAACTTTTCTACAATAGTACATGTACCACCCATCAACAAATAATATTCAAATTTTAAAAAACAACCCCAACCTTCAAACCCGCTTCCTAATCAATTTCTTTAATTTTCAATGACGACACCCTACCCTTAAGTTATAATCATCTTCGTACACAAACACATTATCTATTATTTAAACTCTTTTATTTTATTTTATTTCATTGTACGCACACATCACCAATGAGACCCACAATATATAATATTTACGCAATATTTCATTCATTTATTATTAGCATTACAACAATTTATTACGCACATATTTATTATTTAACACATTTACTATTATTTACCCCTTTATTATTTTATTTTGTTTTATTTTATTGCATACATACCACCTATGAGATCCATAGTATACAATTCTTACACTATATCACATTTAGTTATTATTATTATTATTATTATAAAATTCCCCCACCGTATATATTGCAACAATATATTTACAACACAATATAGCCTTACTTATACCCATTGCAACTCTTGCCCACCATACACCTTTACAAATCAGATTCTCATTTGTTGGGGGAAACTTGCAGCGATGATAATTTGTCCCACATCCACTGTCAACGAAATAATATATTGCAACAAATGTATACACATTTCTAACCCATTTTTGCTATAACCAACGCTTTACGTTCCTGGCTTGACTTAACTTAAAAACACACATCCACACGTACACACATAGACCTACACCCATATACACTGACATACTTACAACCACACATAAACGAAATCTTAGCGGCTTTTTATCTGCATTTTGTCTGCATTTTCGATTTTTAATTTCATTCCTTCTTTTTAACTGCCTGACGAACGTGGTTATAAACTTCATGAAACCTTAGGTTGCAGAACAATATTTTCCATGGATTAAATATATATATATATATATATATATATATATATATATATATATATATATATATATATATATATTCATTTATTATCATTATTATTATAATTGCTCTATCATAGATATTGAGCACTCTGCATATTATATTGCACTTGGTTCGACACATAATCACATCGTGATTTACAGACGAACAACACTCTCATAATATATATATATATATATATATATATATATATATATATATATATATTTGTGTGTGTGTGTGTGTGTGTGTGTGTGTGCGCGTGGTTGGGCCTCAATCTTTTATTTAGGCATGGTTGATTAAATAATAAAGACACATTTTGTTTATATAATTTTATCAAGATCCTTTCAAATTTCCTTTCTTGTGTTTTGGATATAGGTTGGAATTGGTAGATGAATTTCAATAACTTCATCTACAAGTTCCAACCTAAAACCAAAACACTCGTCAGGAAACTTGAAAGGATCTTATAAAAATTCATAGACAAAATTTGTCTTGATTATTTAATTCAACATTCATATATATATATATATATATATATATATATATATATATATATATATATATATATATATAGTACAATATGATAGAGTCTCAAATACGCTCTGAATTTGAATTTTGGTATACCCCAGCGAATAAACAGGGAACTAACAATCGCCATACATTGAGCACTCTCATAGATTTATATGATTTTCCTCATATAATCTATGTAAAGAATAATATACACCCGCTGTCTTTGGACGCTGACTGGATATTCTAGTATATATATATATATATATATATATATATATATATATATATATATATACAGTTAAAGGGAAGTAAAATCTTAAGTTCTTACTTATGCTTCATTATCGATAGTTTCATGTTTTCTATAAAATAGAAGACAAAGTCGCCGTATGAAACATATTTAAAAAGATCCAATACGCAGATACAATAAGGAACCCAAAAGTAAAAAAAAATAATAGCAGATGAAAAAATGATTGGAAATAATGAAAAAAAAAAGCTATGCAAAAATTCTAACGAAAACAAAACACTTAAGAATACAGGGATAAAACAATTAAAAGACAGCAGATATAATGATAAACAACACAACTAGAAGGAACATGGCCAAAAGTTATCAGCAGAGGAATGGTAGACTAAAAACATCAATAGACACAGTAATACCACCAAAAATACTAAGGAAAACAAAGCATTTTGGAACTCAAGTAAAGAAACAATTGAAAGACAACAGCAACAAAGATGGATAACACAACTAGAAGAAATATGGCCAAACGACAATGGTAAAAGAAGGTAGACTCAAAAGGATAACGTCAAAGGACACAGTAATGCAACCAAAATACAAAGAAAAATAAAACCCTTGAGAAAACAAGAAAAGAAACAATTGAAAGACAACAGCAACAAAGATAGACAACAATACTAGAAAAAATATGCCCCAAACATATTGGCGAAAAAGGGTAGGCTCAAAAAGATAACGACAACGGACACGGCGATGCAAACAAAATATTAAAGAAAACAAGAAAAAAAAACAACAATTGAAAGACTACAGCAACAAAGTTAGAAAACACAACTAGAAGAAATATGGCCAAAAGATATTGCAAAGAAAAATAGGCTCTAAAGATAACGTCAAAGCACACAGAGATACAACCAAAAATACAAATGAAAACTAAACACTTGAGAACACAACGAAAGAAACAACTGGAAGACAACAGCATCAAAGATGGACAACACAACAAGAAGAAAAATGGTCAAGAGATATTGGCGAAGGAAAATAGACTCTAAAGATAACGTCAAAGGACACAGCGATACAACTAAAAATACTAACGAAAACTAAACACTTAAGAACACAAGGAAGAAACAACTGAAAGACAGCAGCTAAAACGAATCTCTCATTCTCGACCAAATGTCAAGGTGTAGTTTTCATTAATGAAAAGAAAAGAAACTCCCAGGTTTTGACGTTTCAACTTAAAACAACTGAAAGACAATACCAACAAAGATGGGCAACACAACTAGAAGAAATATGGCCAAAAGTAGAACGTAAAACTAAAAAAAGAGGAAAAATGGGATCAATATATGGATCTTGCTGAAAAGGTGATGTAATATGAAAATAATATTGATACGAAATTATCTCGCAGAATCTGAAAATTAGACAAAAAATTCAGGAAATATTTGAAAGCCTCCAGACTACATCACAAATGAGAATAGCTAGAATATTAAGATAAGTATTGGAAAATTCTGGAGGCTTGCAGGTATTTCAACTTTAGTGATAACCACCAGTGACAAATGTTGTGAAAACCTAATATTAATAATACTTAGAAGAGTTCTGGAGACTCGAGAAGACTTAGACTTCAACAAAAAATCCCCAGTTAAAAATGTTCTGATAAAACTATAATAGAAAACTGTTAGAATTATTTATCATTTTGACAACTAAATTATTTATCATTTTGACTACTGTTAATAATAATAATAATAATAATAATAATAATAATAATAATATGGAATATGTAAGGGACTTTGATACGTACTGTAGTTGTTACACGTGGAGTGGTCCCCAAAGTCTGGGGAGGATGACTGGAAGAAAAAGAAATCAGGGGAATAATGGAGACCAGCCAGACTACATCATTGTTGACATCGGCTGTAATATTCACAAGAGTCTTGGAGAACTGGGGAAACTTGCTGTTATTCAGATTTCAGAGAAAACCCAGCAGATAACGCTGGTGAGAAAAACTCAGTAGGAGAAAAATAAAAATTATTATTATTATTATTATTATTATTATTATTATTATTATTATTTTACATATCAAGCCGGTAGAACTGGTACTGCTTTCAGTAAACAACAAATTAGACATTTTGATTGTGAGTGTTGTTAATTCGTGCAAGGTTCGTGGCATATTTGGTTTTATTCATTGCTTTTTTTTAACATTTAAAATGAAGGAATTTTTGTTCTGTTCTGATCTGAATGTTACCGCCATTACACTATTTGTATGCATGGTAAAGTCATTTTGCTGCTAGTGTTCTTAAAATAAATCATAGTTTAAAAAAAAATAAATAAAAAAGAGTGAGATTTTTTTTTTATTTGTCTTAAAAGTTTGAATGTAATTATATTTCTTCTATTTGCGAAAATCGAAAAGCGAATATTAAAAACAAATTCACAACAACAACAAAAACAACATCAAGAAGAAAACAAATTTCTTAGAAATCTATATGAAATTACCTCAAGTTCGTTTTTAGTTCTAAAAGGGAATAATGCATTCTCTTACAAAACTATTTAATTACAGATCAATTATTTCAATCGTAAAAAAGATGTGATTTCTTATTAAAACACATACTTAGGTATTTTTTTGGTTAAATTATGAATTTTTATGTTCAAGCTTCTTTTGAATTCATAGCATTTAACCTTCGTGGGTATCAATGTTTCCTGGATATTAATTTTTAAATCATATATGATTATATAGTTTGGTGTGTAAATATAACATTTATATGTGTGCATACGTGTATGGGGTTGAGTAAGAACATTTTAATGACAATAAATAAATTTGTCATGTACAAATGTACCTTTTAATATTAACTGATTTGGCTTGGTTTGGTTTGGCTTGGTTTAGTTTTATGGCATATCAACCATTGTAGGTTATTTAATGCCAAATCCGGTATATATATTGTTGTATTCTGGTTAGTGAACACAAGTAGTAGTAATAATAATTAGACAAACCACGATATGTGAGGAAAATAGTTATATTTACAGGAAAGAGTATTTACAAGAGAGAGATTGTTAGTAATAAGAACATAGGAATAGTGATAGATTAATGATATACTTCAACAATAGGAACGGCCCTTCTGGTCTGACTCATAGGCTTATTCTTCCTAGACTGATCTCCACTACTGCCATATATGGCAGATGGAACAGCTCATTATGCTGAAAAATAGGTGATACCCAACATATATATATATATATATATATATATATATATATATATATATATATATCATCTTCATTATCATGTCGTGCCGCCAGCACGGATATCCCTGACCCTCTCTCGCCACTTCTCCCTATTATTCATCGCCTCTGGCAGGTCTTCAGGGTTACATCCTGTGTCCTCACATAGCTGCTGTATGTATGTTCGAGCTGGTCGTCCTGCTTTTGCTTGGCCATATGTGGGGGTCCATATGAGTACATCACTTATGAGCTCGTCCTTGCTTCTCCAGCAGTTTCCTGCGTGTCTGGTTCTTCTAACTTGTATAGTTTTCGTGATGGGAGGCAAGTGGCCGTATAGTTGGTGTCTTGTGGGGTGTTGTCGCTAGGACTTGTTCAATATTGCTCCCAACATTCTTGTGTAATTGCCGTCTAGTTTCTTCTCCAGCCGTTTAGTAAGCGTCCATGTAGTGCATCCATATAGCAGTATCGACACAACCGCTGCCTGGAAGAAACTGCGTTTCATTTTATCGGTCAGGTCTGATTTCGATATGATCGAGAGCCTATCGATAGCTGTCCATGCTTTCGTTAGTCGTGTGTCGATGTCTTTTTCGGTTGATGAGACGCTACTTCCTAGGTAGGTGACTCTGAAACTAGAAGACAAATTCACCTACCATATATATATATATATATATATATATATATATATATATATATAATTTGAAAACATAAGTCAACAAAGGTAAATAGTTCCGAGTATTGCTATGTATAACAAACAGTTCAATCAAATATCAGCCATTTGTTTTCACACAATTAAATCATCTAACTGTTCTATTTCAAACAATTCAATTTAGCATAAATCAACGAAGTTAAATGATTCCAAATATTGTTATGCATCACTAACTATTCAATAAGACATCAGTCATTTGCTTATACGGTTAAAAGATCAAACAGTTCTATTTCAAGCAATTCAGTTCAGCATCAGTCATTTGTTTGCTCTCTGATTAAATGTCAAATATTTCTATTGGACCCATAAATAGAACCCTATCAGGTACAACGAATTCGGGTCAGAGTAGGATTGTGAGCGCTTGCAATGAAGGAGTAATACATTTCCCAAAGCTCTTGTATTATTAGAGCTTCACAATCCGGTTTTTTAGTGTAATATCCAGGACACTCGTTGAGCGGGGAGACTTACCCTTCTACAGAGTTGCAATCGGTGTATTCTACAGCTCCAGCCGACTGGGTTGTAATATTAATTGAGAAATCAAACAATTATGACCATCTGTACGAATATGAAGTCTGTCTAAAAATATTCAGTCATTTAATATCAACGAATATCGTACCTTTGGTAATGTCACCTTTGTCCGCTTGAAAACTCACATACTCTCCCAACTATCCCGTTTTCGCAGAGCCAAATTAGGAAGGCATGCTAAGCCTAACTATTTCCGTTGCAGTTAATGTAACCGTTAATTCGACTTCAAACCTAATGCGAAGCTCCGTTTGACTTTCTGTTAACGCCCTCGGGAAGAACATGAATCCATCTCTTCTCTCCCCAGTCATAAGAAAATAAGACATAGTGAATTTTTTGCCTTGGTAGCGAAAACTTCAACATCCTTTCTTTTTGAAAAATATCTGCAATGTATTTTTCTAAGATCGCCAGGAACTGTATCATCGACATGTTCTTCTGAATTCCATCCACTCCGTTTCTTTAGCGATTTTAGCATTCCACCCTCGGGGTTCTTTCGAAAACCTGCATGAGGTAGCAGGACCGACTCGGATCTTTAACCTTGGTATGACAACCAGTCTCGGAGAACGAAAACTCTGAATTTAAATCTGTTAAACTCCTTTGAAAAACTGACTGAGTGTTGCATCCTACTCGTAAGGAGGGTTTGGATAAATACATTTAAAATCTGTTTGAGATTTCAACCAAATGTCAAAGATTTTATGCGACCTGAAACATTCCACTTTTTTTGCCCTTACTTGGGTTTGACATGTGGCCAGAGAAACTCGATCAATCGACTGGTCATGGCAAGCTCCAGCAGCTATATGGTTAAATTTAAACCGTAATCATCGTGTTGCTTTTATCACAAACTCCCTCAACTTTTTATTTCAAAGGTGCTGGAAGAGAGAAACAGGTAATGAAACTTATCATATATTAATATACATGAAATCATATATCAAATAATTAAATAAAGATTTGGCATTGAATAGTTCACAGGAGTTGATATAACATTAAAAAATAACAATTTCCTATGTTGGAGATGAGTTTAGATTAAAACATTGGTCCTTGAAATATTGATACGATGACTAAGAATTCTATGCTTACCTGTTTAGATTAATTTCGAACAACATTAATTGTGATATTGTTATTTATTATGAACTGTTTAGCCGTTTAAAATTAGTGTTACCTACCGTAAATAGTAGCATATAAGCCAGAAAAAATCTCTGCAAAGTCGACCTTTTGTTTTGTTAAGGTTTTTACAAAGATCAATTTTACCGTACTTTGTTTACCTGTTTAAAATGTTCTTCAACTTTGCAAATACAGGTGATGTCCTCATGGCGTTAAGGTTAAAACGCTGGTCTGTGAAATCGTAGTAAGCGAGTTCGAACTCCAGCTGCAATATTACGTTCACTTTCTGACAGATTCATTTGGGAGAGGTATGGACCTACCTTACAATGGATTTGGCATTAAATAACCCAATGATATACCATTAAACAAGCTAATTTGCTTATACATTGCTTCTTAAAACACTGAGACTGTAGGTATGAAATGCTTACCTAAATAATATGAAGATACAATTTTGTACTGTATCGGTACTCCGCATAAAAATTGACAGAGTGTCACATCCTGGTCAGAGTAGATGAGTTGGGTAAATACACAGTTTCAGTCTCATCATCGAATAGACCGTCCTGGAAAATATCTTCATTAAACCAGTCTAGATTCAGTCACAGTCATCCAATTATTGTTATTATAATTAAACTTTGCAAAATTCAGCAAATGGACACGATAACGAGGGTTTTTTTTTTCACTTGGAAAAGGTGTAAATCCATTTGTTCCTTTCCATCCAATTATGGTTAAATTGTAGGGCAGATTGGGTCCTGAGATCATCAATGTTTATCACACATATCAGCATAAAATAAACCAATAAGAATTGAAACGTCGTAAAAGCAAACTTAGCAAACAACCAACATTTTTTCTATCATTTCCGTTTAAATATAAATAAAGTAATAATAGAAAAAGAAATCAAGAAAAATATATATCCGTAAAATAATCATACCGTGAAAATAAGGTATAATTTTATGAAGCAATTAGTAACACTTGCATTTCTTTTTCTTTTTCAATGTTATGTCGTTTTTTTTTTTCGGATTAAAATTACAATATAATTTAATTACATTACTTAGCGTATCATATATGTTTACCTTCAAGACTTTATGATATTGGATTGTAAGATTTGAAAAGACTTTGTTTTCGTCTGACACGTAACCAGTGAAATCGAAATTTGAAATTGAAAATATCTACACCAGGCATTTAAACATCAGAAAATTGTTTATTATTTACGTTTTTTTTTTGTATTTTTCTGTCGGTTATTTTGAAAATCTGAATTACGCCTTGTTTTGTTTTTCTTTCTTTGTGTTTTTGGGGATCTTTTTTGTAGCTTTTTCAAGCCTAATTTTTCCAAGTTCATTAAAAATCATTAGTTTCGAAGACGTTAATTATTAAAACAAACAAACAAACAAACAAACAAACAAACAAACAAACAAACAAAACTATAATTGATTAATTCAACTAATTAGCTATCCAGTTAAAATGTAATAAAATTTTATCTAAAAAATTACTATTCGCCGCCTTGGAGTGTAATGGCTAAAGTGCTGAGCTGCCGCCTCGGAGGAAGTTACTTCAAACTCCACTCTAGCTATACGTTAATTGTCGGACAGATACCCTTGAGAAAGATATAAACTCCTTTATCCTCTAAGCTATGGGTCAAACAGTATCACTTCTTTTCATCCATCTACAAAGAGGGATTTAATATCAAATGATATTTTTCTAATCTCATAGACGGATATTCAAAGACGAATTTATAAAATCATTAAAAGGTTTAAACAGTAAAATTTACTTTAAATGCTGAGGAGTGTCAATCTACAATAACAGAAAGCAACCTAAAAAAATAATCCGTGGCAAATTATTCAATCCGTCTTTCAACAAACAAACAAATAAACAAACCCAGTCTTTCATTATGTTGTGGGAGCCTTACCCATCTCACCATCATGGACTCTTCTCACCGTTATTAGTACTGAGAGATTTCGCTACCAGAGGCAGATCAATATTGGTGTTATCCGAACAGTACGAGACTTCTTACCTTTACTATGTAGCTCTATCTTTCTTGTGTAATATAATCTGTTATCTAATATCCGTGTTTGCGTTTTCAGTAGTGACCCTTTCCGGGGCCACAATACATTACCATAGTTGGGTTTCTCTTTTTGTAAATACCATTTTTCTGGGTGCTCTTCCAACTAAAAAGAGTAAACACACGTGTATACGCACACGTGTATACGCACACCTGCATGCAATAAAAGGCGTGCGCGTGCACACACACACACACACACACACACACACACATGCGTTTGTCTATGTAGTTTTTTTTTTGCGAGAAAAGTGTTTCTAAAAGTATATCGTCTCCACTGAGAAGAGGTTGGCAAGTTAGTAGTACGTTCCCAAGACTTCTCGGCTGTGATCTCCTATTAGGACAAGACAAGACGGTAAAAAAATCAAAACTAATTATGGTTATTCCACCTCTGCGGCAGTACCTCCCCAACTGCTTGAAAAAGAATGATCAGACTTGTCTACATGATAGTGGATGTGGTCATCAAGGCCATATTTTTTACCTTGCTTATACGTTAAGAAAACTGACAGTTCTTATTACAAACGAAATGAAGCAAAATTTTGGTTTGAAATAAACACAGAGACGCGCCCACACGCTCACACACATATGTACACATACACAGGGATATTGAAATTCTATCCCAGACTAAAGTGCCATTGCGAAATATTATGTTCACAGACAGCGCAAAGATATTACATTGTAATCCTATGCAGACGTGCTTAGGAACGAAAATTTGACCCTTGTCAAAGTGTTGTGGCTTTGAAGGGCCAGAAATGAATACACAATGAAGTGTAAGGTTTACTGCAGAATGTATTTAAGGAAATACAGACAGTAACAGTTGCCGGTAAATGACTAGACGCGCATTCCTCGTTTATCAAGCCAGTCACTATTTATGGTGTTGGTGGTGGGGGGACCCTACTGTGACGTCATGGGGTATATCACTATAACACAAAGCGCACAGATTTTCTGATCTGAAGTATAGATAACTCAAAATACCTTATAAATAACATCAAATACCTTATAGTATTCGAAGGATGAATTGATAAAACTCAGGAGAATATAAAGTGTAACGTATGTAGAAAGAGAGAGAGAGAGAGAGAGAGAGAGAGAGAGAGAGAGAGAGAGAGAGAGAGACTTATCATGACCATGAAAAGCGAATGCAGAAAATTGACAAGTACTAGTTCAGGCATGACGAGATCCGGTCGCTGACATACTGGAATTATGCTGTCAACTAATTTTTTTTTACCACTGAGACAAATGGTATATATTTTTATCCAACCCTACCACACGAACAGGATGTAACTCAAGGTCAGTTTTATTAATAGAGTTTAACTGATTTTAATTCAGTTTTCCTTCTAGATCACTTGCTATGCTAAGTTGAAAGAAACAGTCTGCCCAACTATTTTACTCATGGCAGGGGGGAGAACAGTCGGATCCATATCTTTCGCAGATGTATTGGCACTGAGTTAAATGCAAACAATCTCGTGCAGGGTTTGAACTCGAATCACCATGTCCGTTTCCTACAACGATAATCATTACACTACGAGTGCCTCCTAATAGACAAATGGTATATACACGTGATAGAATCTCTCTAGGAAAACAAGACATAAAAATTTCAATGGGATTTTGGCATACAAGCAAATCACCGATTTCAGGCCAGAAGATCGGATTTGGTTTTAGGTTTTAAAAAGAAAAGAATACAGCAAATAGTTGACTTCGCCATTTAACCAGATCACAATTAAAGTAAACGAGATAGAAAAACAGTATAAATATCAAGACCTTGCCAGAGAGAAGGAAGAGCTAAGGAACATGAAGTTGACGTTAATACCAATCATAGATGAAAGCCTCGCAACCTTCCCCACGGACCTAATAGAGATACTGGGATAAAATTGACATCTGATTAAGGCTTCCAGACTACAGAGGATAAAGACCCAGCTTGATGACTGAGAATATCTCTGGAGGACTGAGAAGATGTGTGCTTTCATTCAGACTTACGTGAAGACCACCAGCTACAACAAATGTAAAAACAATCTTAAATAAAAATGAGCAAATAAAGGCAAATTACAACAGCCAACAATAACAATTACTAAAAAAACCAACAGGGAAACAACAATAAAAAGTCTAGAAAGCAAAAAATTGAAAGAAAAGTTTTTATGGATACTTCAAGCGATAAAATGAGGAAATCGCACACGAAATAGCCAGCAGAAATAGAAAACCTGAAGAGAGAAACTTAATCTTTATTAATAGCAGCACAAAATAGTGGTGATAAAGATGTAACAGTTAATCATGTTATAAACAAAGGCAGAAGAATGGCTCAAAAGGAATGCAGCAATAGAAAGTACCGGTAGCTCGATCCCCTTGAAACTGTGTGAAAGACTAAAGTTTGGCCATGCTGATGAACGGAATATGGGCAGATCAGAATTTTTTCAAAAAAGTGAGATTCGTAAATTTTTCTGGGCCTTTAAGAAATAGATGGATCACTAAAAACTGCCCATTAGGTCTGACGAAGTACTAATCAACAAGAAGAAATGAAGCTGAGAATTAGCGGCCTTTATCGTTCCAGTGGACCACAGAATGTCCATAAAAGAAAGCGAAAAGATTAATAAATCTCTGGATCTTATCAGAGAGCTGAAAAAGCTGAGGAACATGAACGCAAAGGTGATACCAATTGTGCTGTGGTAGTTGGAACGCCCTGTAAAAATGACTGTGGATACAAGAGATCAGGGAAAAAAATCAGATCACAGATCTATTAAGATAGATATGAATACTTTGGAGTGACCTGAACACCAAAGGAGACTTGTGTCACTTCAGAAAAAAAAAACACCTTTTAAATTGGCGTAAAATCTCACAAGGAGTGAAATAATGCTAAAAAAAAAGAAGGAGGTCTCAACAACATTGAATATGTGAACGCAGCCACACAGTAATTCGAAGACTATACAACACAGAGGAATAAATATATACATCATTCAATAACAGTAATAAGAAAAATAGCAAAGAAAAGTACTTTGCATACGAGATGAACTGAATATAGAGGAAAACTTAAAAGAATGGCATCGTCATTATTAATAGGAGCCAGAAACAACAACATCGTAATGAATAATTGCATAATGGTTAGAACAGATAAGATCTAAGAGAGTAGAAAATGGAAGCTACACAGATAGATAGATAGATAGATAGAGAGAGAGAGAGAGAGAGAGAGAGAGAGAGAGGAAGAGAAAGATAGAGATAGTAAGCCACATAAGAAGCGAATGCCACAAATTGACTCAGAAGTTAAAACATAAGATCTAAGAGAGTAGAAAATGGAAGCTACATAGATAGATAGATAGAGAGAGACAGACAGAGAGAGAGAGAAAGAGAGAGTAAGAGGGAGAAAGAAGAAACAGTAAGCCACATAAGAAGCGAATGCCACAAATTGACTCAAAAGGAGTTCACAATCAGGCACAATTGAGAAGAAAATGTAACCCACTGGGAATTGTGTGATAAAAACTTGGCTCTACTGACAAATAATTAGTTGAGATTTCACTGTGTAAACTTATCTTTGAAACCCAATCAGATGACCAAAAGTAGTTTTAATCAACAAGAAGCAAAAAGTAATCTACCAATAGACGGTGGATATTGATCAAGATAAAGAAAAAAAAACTAATAAAATATCGAGACCTTGCTTGAGACCTAACATTTTGGGAACATAAAGGAAACAGTGATAATAATTATTGTTCAAATAACATGGAAAAAGCTTGGAGAAACTGGAAATAGGTGGAAGACCATCAAGACCACGGTAGGTTTAAATCGACTTGAGAGAGTCCTGACGAGATGAGGATATTTGCTAACTCTCGAAAACAACCAATTTCTGTTGGTTAAAAAATTGGAAACAAATACTTAGACTTTTTCCAGAGAACTAAAAAAAAGACTATGGAACATGAAATGGACGGTGATAGCAAAGGTAACTGGTGCACTTGGAATGTTCCTCAAAGGCTTGGTAAGAGGGCTGAATGAGTTGAAAATCGGAGGAGTACAACATTATTGAGGTCGACAGAATACTGAGAAGAGTCCTGGAGACTTGATAAGACTTGCTCCAGTGAAAAACCATCTGCTTAACCTCGTAGGAAAAACCCAAATACCTCGACCTTGCAAGGTAACTGAAAAAACTGTGGAACATGCAGGTGACAATTATACCAATTGTAATTAGTGCGTTTGGAACAGTAACTAAAGGATTACTAAAGAGACTGGAGGAGTTGGGGGTTGGCGACAGGTGGAAACCATCCAAACGACAGCATTATTGAGAACGGCCAGAATACTGAGAAGAGTTCGGGAGACTTGAGGAGACTTGCTGTCACTCAGACTCCAGTGAAAAACCATCGGCTAATGCTGATGTGAAAAGCTCTAATGAGAGAATAATAATAATAATAATAATAACACTCTGATCAAGAAAGACCCAAAAAAGAAACCGACCCAAACAAATATAGACCCATAGCGTGCCTACCAACGATGTGGTACATACGTACGGCACAGATCAATGAGGAGATTTAAAATTCCTCAATAAACAGGGGACTGTTCACCGAGGAACAGAAATGATACTGTAAGAAAACGAGAAGGACAGGAAAGCGACGATATCAACACATCCTCAACGGTAACTAAACGCGATGGAAAAATCTTGCAATGGCGTGGATTGACTACAAAAAGTATTATGATATGGTCCCTCGAAACTAGATAATTGACTACCTTAAAATGCACAAGATATCTACCGAAATCATAAAGTTTATCGAGGAAATCATGAAAAAGTATTAAGAGGAAATGTCAGCAGGAAGAAAAACTTTAGTCGAGTTAGAAACCCAGAGAGATATATAATCACCAATAATATTAGTTATAGCGATGATGCCACTCAATTACATACTCTGGAAATGCACAGGCCAATACGAACGTACTAAAATCAAAGGAAAAGCTCAATCACTAAATGTAAATGGCGACATCAAACTGCTATCCAAAAATGAAAAATAATTGGTAACCCTAATAAGGACAGTGAGAAGGTACAGTCCGAACTTAGAGATAGAATTCAGCTGGGAAAAATGCGCCATGCTTAAAATACGGAAAATGAAAGAAGGAATAAAAGTACCAAATCAAGAAAGAATCAGAACGTTCGGAGTAAGGGAAATTTACAAATACTATGGAATAATGGAAGCAGACCCTATCAAACAAGTGGAGATGAAAAAAATTTAAAAGAACACATCAGGAGAACAAAAAAAACTACTCGAAACCAAACTATACAGCAGGGATCTTATCAAAAGGATAAACACCCGGGCTGTCCCCTTGTAAGATACTCTGGGGTGCCCGTGGTGTAATGGTTATCGTCGTAGGAAATGGACACAACGACTAGAGTCTGATTGCATTTCACATAGCACTAATTCCCTTGGGAAAGGTATGAATCCAATTATTCTCCCTCCAGCTATGGGTAAATAGTAGGACAGACTGATTCTTCAGCCTTGGTGAGGCAACTAGTCTAGGAGAAAAAAAAACTCTGAATTCAAACCTGTTAAACTCCGCTTAAAAATTGATCTTGTGTCATATCCTCCCCGAGCGGAGGGGTTGGGTAAATATGGTAAGATACTCTGGACGATTTTGGAAGAGGACAAAGGAAGAACTTAAACAAATGAACAAGAGAATTAAAAAACACATAACGATGCATAAAGCATTACACATCAGAGATGACGTTGACAGTCTATATGTGTCAAGAAAAGAAAGAGGAAGAGGACTTGCCAGCATAGAAAACTACATAAAAAATCACGTTGGACCACAGATTACAGCTACTAGAAAAAAATAGACAAGTGGATCAACGGGACAAAAATGACTAGAAAGCAAAAACAAGTATATTGACAGTTCAAGCGACTAACAAGCGATGTATCTCATGAAAAAATTGGACATAACTAAAAAAAATGAAATCTTACAAGAGAAACGAAATCTAATCTATCAGCAGCACAAAACAATGCCATAATAACTAATTCTATCAAAGCAATTAGAGATGAAACGGAACAAAATAGTAAATGTTGGTTATGAGGTGACAGAGATGAAACAATCACTCACATAATAAGCAAACGCAGCAAATTAACATAAAAAGAATATAAGACTACATACGACTGGGTAGGGAAGGTGATTCAACTAAAAATGTGCATAAAGATTAAATTTGAACATATGAATAAATGGAATATGTACAATCCAGAATCCAAAAGATTGAAACGTACAAACTTCTCGAGGATTTCCAGATACAAATGGATCATCAAATCTCGGCCTGTCGACGAGAACTAAAGACAGGCAACTAAGAAAGAGAGAACATACCAAATTTTAGACAAAGGAGTTAAACTGAAAGAAAGCTGAAAGAGAGATGAGTACTTTGGCCTTGCTAGGTGACTGAAAAAAACTGTGGGACATGGAATACCAATGGTAATCAGTGTTGTCACCAAAATATTGGTTCAAGAACTGGATGACTTGGAAATAAAAGCACGAGTGTGGATCATCCACCCTACGACATTGTTAAGACCGGCCAGAATGCTGAGATGTGTCCTAAAAATTTGAGGAGATTTGTGGTCACTTAGACTCCAGCAGAAGACCATCAGCTGGCTTTGGTGGGAAAAAACTCTCAAAGATAAATAATGATAATAATAATAAACCTACATATACTCGGGAATATAATGATATAATACACTGCCTCAAAATGTACAAAACATCAGATGAAGTCAAAAACTTTATCGCGAAAACCATGAAAAACTGGAAAGTGGAATTGACAGCAGGAGGGAAATGTTTTGCAGCGGCGAAGATCTAAAGAGGTATATTTCAAGGAGATGCACTATCACCATTGCTATTTATAATTGCAATGATACCACTTAACTACGTAATCAGTTCGATACAAACTTAGTAATTCCCAGGAAAGGATCAATCACCTAATGTACATGGACGACATCAAACTGTTTGGTAGAAATGAAAAAGAACTGAAAACTTTGATACATGCAGTGAGAATATACAATCAGGACATAGGGATGAAATTTGGCATAGAAAAATGTGCCATACTTGTAAGGAAAAGCGGCAAACGACACCTAACGTACGGAATAGAACTACCAAATCAAGGCATATTAGAATGCTCGGAGAAAAGCAAACATACAAATACTTGGGCATCTTGGAAGCTAACACCATCAAATAAATAGAGATGAAAGAAAAAATTAAGAAAGAGTATTTTAGGAGAACCAGAAAGCTACTCGAAATAAAACTATCGAGCAGAAACCTTACCAAAGGAATAAATACCTGGGCTGTCCTATTTGTAAGATAATTGGGACCCTTCTTGAAGTGGACCAGGAAATAAATTAAGCAAATGACCCAAGGAACAAGAAATCTAATGATCAAGCATAAGGCATTCCATCGCAGCGATGTCGTTGACAGACTATATGTATCAAGAAAAGGGGGAGAAAACTTACCAGGTTTGAGGACAGCGTTAGTGAATCAATACAACGACTTGAAGATTACATTCAAAAGCGCGGAGAAGGACTGATTACAACCACCAGAAAAAATACTGACAAAATGAGGACCAACAAAGCGACAATAACCAGAAAACAAGAATAGGAAAAAACAAATTTACTGATATTTTAAGCGACTAATAAGTAACCTCTCACACGAGAAAACGTGGACATTGCAAAGAAAGAGAAACCTTTACTGAGAAACTGAATCTCTTCTAATAACAGAACAAAATAATGCCATAAGAATCACCCATATATAGAATAGATAAGACGCAACAAAACAGTAAATATAGGTTAAACGAATCTAAATCTTTTCTAAATCTTTGTATTTAGCAGATTTTGTTAAGTAGAGTTTTTTAAAGTACGATTTTTATGATTTGTTGAAGACGAAATATTACTTCCATTCCTTTGGTTTGCTTGATTTCTTTGTTTAAAAGCATATCAACCTTCATGGGTTATTCAATATCAATACTATTCTTGTAGAAGAATAGTGGCACTATTTAATCTATTGTTAAAAGGGGAAAAAAGAGATCATGCATTTCCTTAGCGTATAAGTTCGAAAGTCCAACGTAATAATGCGATTGGAGTTTGAACCCACTTACCACAATGTCACAGTTCAGCATGGTAGCCACTACATCAAAGGGTCAAACTACTGTTACTTAGGGTAAAATTCTTTAGAAGATAAGGTAAATTTTATTAAAATTGGTTGAGCTTTTAAAAAGTTATAAAAAAATTAAAATTCATTTTATTTATTCAACTCCTATACTAAAAAGCGTGTTGTTACAATAATTTTTTTTTAAGTTGAGTACAGCTGGACTGAATTCAGAATAATCCTTCTCCAAGACTGGTTGCCATACCAAAGTAAAGATTAGATATGGATTCGCATGACCATCTCTGTCTGTGTGCATGTATTTACCGAATCCCTCCACACTGAGTAGGATGTGATAGAAGGTCGATTTAAAGCAGAGTAAAGCTGGTTTGAATTCAGAGTTTTCCTTCTCTTAGACTGGTTGTCATACCAAGGTTAAGGATAGGTATGGATACGCTTGACCATCTTTGTCTATGTGCATGTATTTACTGAACCCCTTTAATATGAGTAGTACGTAATTCAAGGTCGATGTTTTTACAGCTGGTTTGAATTTTATTAAAATTGGTTGAGCTTTTAAAAAGTTATTGAAAAATTAAAATTCACATAATCAGCGAATGCAGCAAAATAGCCCAGGAAGAGTATAAGACTAGACATGGTTGGGTGGGCAAAGTTATCCACTGGGAATTTTGCAATAAAATTTGACCATACGAACAAATGGTATATGCACAACTCAGAATCTGCCCTGAAAAATAAAGCACACAGACTCCTCCGGGGTTTTGAGATACAAAAGGATCGCCTAATCTCGGACAGACGACCAGACCTTATGATAATCAACAACAACAACAAAAAAGAGAACTTGCTGAATTGCAGACTTTGCAGTCGCAGCTGACCACAGTAAAATGCAAAGAAAGTGAAAAGAAGGATAAGCACTTCGTCCTTGCTAGGGAACTGAAAAAATTATAGAACATGAAAGTGACGATTATAACAATTGTAGTCGGTGCTCTTGGTATAGTCACCAAAGGACTGGTTAAACGACTGGAGGACTTGGAAATAAGAGGACGAGTGGAGAACATCCAAACGACTGCATTATTGAGACCGATCAGAATTCTGAGAAGATTTCTGGAGACTTGAGGAGACTTGCGGTCACTTAAACTCCAGTGAAAGTCCACCAGCTATTGCTGATGTGAAAAACACTGAAGGAGTACCAATTGTGATTGGTTCTTTGGGCACAGTAACTTAAGGGTTACTAAAGGGACTTGAAGAGTTGGAAGTTGGTGGACAACATTAGTGAGAACGACCAGAATACTGAGAAGAGTCCTGGAGACTTGAGGAGATTTGCTGTCACTCAAACATTAGTGAAAGACCATCCGCTGACGCTGATGTGAAAGACTCCAATAATGATAATAATAATAATAATAAGAAGAAGAAGAAGAACAAGAACAAGAACAAGAACAAGAACAAGAAGAACAAGAACAAGAACTACAACAATTATTAACCGAACCAGGAAAAGATGAAGAAGAGAAATACAAAGAATTTGTAGAATTAAAAGAAATATCAGTTCAAATGATATACATAATATAGACTGTTACTTTTCTATCTTTATGAAGATAACAATATTAAAAAAATATAATGATGATGACACTACTGATGATATTAAGAACAAGTTGG
>CAUZXS010006123.1:77500-87500 GCA_963585895.1 Sepioteuthis lessoniana
GTTTTACCTTAAATAAACGAAATATTCCTGACAACTGGTAAATAGATTTTGTGATTAAACACGATTTTGACAAATTTCGGTACTCAAGCTAGACGTTCTGCATCGGAATTTACGGAGAAAAGGATTATCAATGGTCAGGATTAAGGCGAATTAATCCATCTTTATTATCAGAAGAGAGTCACTAACTATTGAGCACATGATATAGCATGGTGCCTTAAAGTTATTGTTGTGGCCTGTTTGGGGCCAAAAAGAAGACACGGAAAAAAGGGAAAGTATGTAGAATAAGTGTATTGAATAAACAGAACATATATACAAAATAAGTTAGTACAGCAAGTAGAAGTGTCCGACCGAAAACTGCTGGTATTTATCATTTGTCCCACTGATTGGATGAGTATGGCACAAGGTCGTTTTTAGGTTAGTCTGGGCGCCAGGCGACAAGCTTAGCCTCTCCAAGGGGCGGTTAGAGCCTCGAGGGATGGTTCCCTGAGACTTGAGGATGCCCATCAAGGCGAACCTCGACCGACTGCCACTGGCTTAGACACACCCAGCGGTTCTAAAAGTGCCTCGGAACCCGTCGGCATTCCCCTAAAAAGGAGCGCCTCAGGCGCCAGTTGGTAAACCTAGCCCCTCCAAGGAGGGTTAGAGCTGGTGGCGGCCTCTAAGGCTCGAGGAAGCCGGTCGTGGCGCGGTCGATATGAATGCTAGCCAACCAGAATCCATTTCAAATGGCCTCGACAGGCAGCTAGCGGAACCAGGACACACCCTGCCAGATCCATGTACCGACTAATACGACCGACCTAATTGTGTGTCCCAGCTCTTGCTGGGAGGAAATCTCCCCGAAAGTAAATAGTGTTAGTATTTATGAAGGAAGAAGAGTTCCTGTAGATAGATCACCATAACAATTATCTCAATGACATTTTGTATAAAGCAGTTATTAGGTCATTTTAAAAATCTTAATGAGGGAGGCACGCTTAGTATTATGGTTTATTGTCATAAGAAATGGAATCAGTGACCCAAATTTAAATCCTGAACAAGGCTGTTTGGATTTCATCTCGGAATAATGCCCTTAGGAAAAGCATAACTTCTTCGGTTCTCCTATTATGAGAATATAGTTGGGCAGATTGAATTAATTCGTTTTTGTCAGGTAACCAGTCTAGGGGAAGGAAAATTCAAACCAGCTGTAAAAACATCGACCTTGAATTACGTACTACTCATATTAAAGGGGTTCAGTAAATACATGCACAGAGACAAAGATGGTCAAGTGTATCCATACCTATCCTTAACCTTGGTATGACAACCAGTCTAAGAGAAGGAAAACTCTGAATTCAAACCAGCTTTACTCTGCTTAAAATCGACCTCCTATCACATCCTACTCAGTGGAGGGATTCGGTAAATACATGCACACAGACAGAGATGGTCAAGCGAATCCATATCTAATCCTTACTTTGGTATGGAAACCAGTCTTGGAGAAGGATTATTCTGAATTCAGTCCAGCTGTACTCAACTTAAAAAAAAATTATTGTAACAACACGCTTTTTAGTATAGGAGTTGAATAAATAAAATGAATTTTAATTTTTTTAAAACTTTTTAAAAGCTCAACCAATTTTAATAAAATTTACCTTATCTTCTAAAGAATTTTACCCTAAGTAACAGTAGTTTGACCCTGTGATGTAGTGGCTAACATGCTAAACTGTGACATTGTGGTAAGTGGGTTCAAACTCCAATCGCATTATTACGTTGGACTTTCGAACTTATACGCTAAGGAAATGCATGATCTCTTTTTTCCCCTTTTAACAATAGATTAAATAGTGCCACTATTCTTCTACAAGAATAGTATTGATATTGAATAACCCATGAAGGTTGATATGCTTTTAAACAAAGAAATCAAGCAAACCAAAGGAATGGAAGTAATATTTCGTCTTCAACAAATCATAAAAATCGTACTTTAAAAAACTCTACTTAACAAAAACTGCTAAATACAAAGATTTAGATGATATTTAGATTCGTTTAACCTACATTTACTGTTTTGTTGCATCTTATCTATTCTTGCTTTGATATGGGTGATTCTTATGGCATTATTTTGTTCTGTTATTAGAAGAGATTCAGTTTCTCAGTAACGGTTTCTCTTTCTTTGCCCTGTCCATGTTTTCTCTTGTGAGATGTTACTTATTGGCCGCTTAAAATGTCCGTAGATTTGTTTTTTCCTATTCTTGTTTTCTGGTTATTGTCGTTCGGCTGGTCCTCGTTTCTACAAGAATAGCTTTGATATTGAATAACCCAAGAAGGTTGATATGCCGTTAAACAATGAGCCAATCAAACCAAAAGAATGTAAGTAATATTTCGTCTTCAACAAATCATAAAAATCGTACTTAAAAAAAACTCTACTTAACAAAAACTGATAAATACAAAGATTTCGATGATTTTTAGAATTGTATGATCTACGATATGTCTTAATTGAGCATTGTAAGTATTTGAAGAGCCTTCTAGTGCATTGCAAAATCTACCTATGTATTAATCTAAGATAACTGGTCTTTACTGAGCCTAGAAGGTGTTTGAAGAGCCTTCTACAAACATTACAAAGTCTACCTATGTACTAATCTACGATAGGTCTTAATTGAAACTTGTAGGTACTTGAAGAGCCTTCTACCACATTGAAAAGCCCACCTATGTAATAATCTACGATAGCAGGTCTTTACTGAGCCTTGGAGGTACTTGAAGAACGTTCTAGAACATTGCAAAACCTACCTATGCACTAATGTAAGATAGCAGCTCTTAACCGAGCCTTGTAGGTGCTTGAAGAAAGTTCTAGAACATTGCAAAGTCTACCTATGTACTAATCTAGCAGGTCTTAACTGAGGCTTTTTGGTACTTGGAAACCTTTCAAGAACATTGAAAAGTTAATCTATGAACTAACAAATAATAAATCACAGATATTAAGTTTGTATATTAAACCACGAAAATATATTCTATTTTGACATTGTAAGTTGTTTCTTGCACGTGATAAAAAACATATGTAAAAAAAAATCAATAAAAACAAGCACCACTGTGTCATTACTAACAAGAAATATCATTATTATTCTAATTATTGCATACAGAAAATTCCCATATAAACATTATTTGTTGCTATTATATTAAACTGTAGGTATTTCTGTTTGAATCGTTGTTTACGCTGCATAAAATAGTGTGACGTAATAATTTGCATGTGAAGATATTATGTGGAAAACACACATATTTTTTAAAATTTTCTAAAAAGCTATGTAAGGAAAAAAAAATTCATTATTTATTCTTTATGAATTATTTAATTTGTGAAAAGTATATTACGTAAGAAATGTTGGTTGAAATAAATTTAAAAGTCAAACTCTATTCATATGATCTGGAAAAAGAAATTGAAAAAAATGTGCCTACTTTAAACTACCAACATGACAGTAATAGTAAGAGCCTGGGGTATGATCATAGAAGGACTGATAAATACCTTAACCTGATACCTAGGAATCATAGCCTATATGAAAAGCAAAAAATTGCTCTTTGTGGAACTGCTCATCTCTTTTAGGAGAGTAAATCCAAAAACCCAAAAGAGGCACCAAAAAACATAAACACATTGTAATAATAGCCACAACATCTACACCACAGCACTTTATAAATCGGCTAGGATACTTAGAAGATCCCTGTAGATTTGAGATTTCCTGTCGCTCAAAATTCATTGAAAAACCTTCAGTTAAAACTAGTGTAAGAAACTTGCAAGGAGCAAAATAATGAAAGTACGAGGTGCATACAATAAGTTTCCAGAATTTTTTCGTATGGGCGCTTTTATTGATAGTACACGCATGAAACTCTAGTCCCCTTCCAAGTAATCTCCTCCGGCTGCAATGCACTTGTTATACCGTTCCAACAACTTCTGCAAGGCCCCATGGAAGTCCTCTTGTGTGAGCGTGTCAATGACCTTCGTCACAGCCTCTTTCATCTCCTCAATTGTCTCATAACGACAGCCTCTCAGCTTAGGGAATAACCAAAAGTCACAGGGAGCAAGGTCTCGACCATAGGGAGGCTGAGGAACTGTCTTGATGCCCATCTTGTTCAAATAGTCTGTGACAAGGATGAAGCTGTGGACTGGTGCATTGTCCTGGTGGAAATGCCACTGACCCGATTTGAAGAGTACTGGCCTCTTCCGACGGAATCTCTTGCTGAACTCCCTTAAAATCTCAACATAGTAACCCTAACCCTAACCCTAACCCGAACCCTTTGGCCAATCAACTCTTCTGTATTGACTTCCTTACTACTCCCACACCTCTCATCATCCCTCACAGACTCTCTGCCTACCTTGAATCTCTTATGCCACTCAAAAACTGATGCTCGATTCATGCAAGATGCTCCAAAAGCAGTCTGAAGCATACCATACGTTTCTGTGGCATTTTTTCAAAGTTTAAAACAATTTTATTGCATATCGTTCTTCTAAAGTGTCCTCACGTCCAGACTGCATTTTTGAAATTCAGCAGCTGTGACAATCAGGATTTAGTATGGTGCATTCCAATTGCTGCTGTAGCCGTTGATTTGAACCTGAAATCATAAAAGTTGGTCTGTCTTCTCATAAGATGTATAGCAATAAGATACTGAATTTCCAAGAGTTTACGACAATTTTAAATGGCCATACGAAAAGATTCGGGAAACTTATCGTATGCACCTCGTAATAACGTTTCAGAATAATATAATTTGAATTATGATATTTCAAAATAGAATTGACAAAAATATTAATCAAATGCAAAATTAATTAATATTTTTTAACGACAGTTAACTAAACTTTTTAAAATAAGAAAAAAATTGATTAAGAAAGAATGGCACTCCTTCATTTATCCATGAATTCACTTTCCAAAATGGATATTTTGTAAGAAAACTATGAATCTGTCTTGATATCAGTTTTTGATTTCATAGCTAGCTAGTTTTTTACTTAAAATTATAAAAGAAAAGAAAATTTGATGAAAACAGGCCCATAAAAGAAACTGCGTACTTTAGAATGTATTAATAATATTGTAAGAATCATTGAAATACTTAATAAGAGTATTTTTATATGAAATAGATGAAAAATACTAATTCATTGTAAAATCAAGTAATCTTTTTTCGAACATTAAGTTAATATCTTCATAAGAGTGTTTAATTTTGTATCTGTCTACTGTATGCTGTCATTTTCTTGCTCTTTAAACTGGTTTTTAATAATTTTAAAATATTTCGTGTGTGTATATATTTTTATAGAGAATTTAACATTCTCTGAGTTTACACCTTAAATATATACGCAATAGCAATATTCCCGAAATACTGTGTTAAAGAAGCTAGTTTCTTTATAAATTAGATCCGAATCTCTCTCTGTGTGTCTCTCTCTCTTACACACACACACACACACACACACTATATATATATATATATATATATATATATATATATATATATATATATATATATATATATATATATATATATATATTGTTTTTTTTAAACAAAAATTATTTGAGGATCTATTTTTACATATGAATATTTACTAATATACATTTCGGTTTTTTGTTAAACCTTCTTCAGGATGATTAATAGCAGATGTTAAATGCTTGATATTTATTTAAGAAAAATGAACAGAAAAAAAAAATGAAAACATTCTTATCGTTCTATTATCATCACTAGCGTCCTGTTTCTAATATATATATATATATATATATATATATATATATATATATATATATATATATATATATACATATATATATATATATGTATATATATATATATACACACACACACACACACACACACACACACACACACACACACACACACACACACACACACATATATATATATATATATGTGTATATATATATACACACACACACACACACACACATATATATATATATATATATATATATATATATATATATATATATATATATATATATATATATATATCCAGCACAATGACGTGAATCTAATATTGTCTGACAGTATCGTGAAGTACTGCTGCGAAGATCTAGGTTGTTAGCATAGGTTTTACGGCCTCAAAACTGTGTCTAACCATTGGTCCATTATCATCTGAATTATCTGCTGCTGCTCTCTTATGGTTGCAATTGTATAAACTTTCAGTAACGTATATCAAACCAACTGTCTTTTTTGTAGACACATTTCGTTTATATACTGATTGAATAAAAGCATAAAATTGAAATTATCGTTACTAATTCAACATCCACTTTCCTCTTAGCTTGAAAATTTATCATTTTTCTTTTCATTCTAATAAAAAAAATAAAAACAATTTTCTGTTTTACGTAGGAAATGCATTATTTTAGAATGTTGGCCATGGAGTATTTTACAAAAATTATATTTGAATCATTTAAATTACCTGACCCTTCTATCTCTTATATCTTAATCATTTTATATAATTATCTTCTAAAACATTATAAAATGCGAATCCGTTTTATTCTCACTAATATTTGACAAATGCTTTTAGAAAATATACAACATAAAATAACTCGCAAAAATGCAAATTCTAAATACGACAATTATTCATAAAAAAGTTAGCGACCATAGTCGAGGGTGACCCGAAGGCTCCCTTTTCGATAGCTACTACACCAAGGTGTAGGGGAGGGCGCTACTCCATTCCCTTGATTGCTCCACTTTACCCTTGAACCGTACCTTATAATGCTGAGTGTTAAGCAAGGTGCTATCAAGTTCCATTTTTAAAGTCTTTGGTATGACTCGACCTGGGATTGAAACCCAGGTCTCCCGGGCCATTGGCGAACACTCTAACCGCTGGGCCATGTCATAATTATTGGATAATGATAGAATCCAATTAAATAGAAATGAAATGAATGAATAATCAAATAAACGGCATTAGATAAGATATCATAAAACCAAGGAAACATGATACTTAATATATTTAACAAGTTATAGATATACAAACACTTGGAACATTTTCTTGCCACTGTTAGCATTTTGTTAAAGTTTTGCTATGTCATAAAAATGAGAAAATATGCGTTTAAATCTTCAACATAAAAGATAAAGTAAAGTAAAGTTAGCGACCATAGTCGAGGGTGACCCGAAGGCTCCCTTTTCGATAGCTACTACACCAAGGTGTAGGGGAGGGCGCTACTCCATTCCCAGGATTGCTCCACTTTACCCTTGAACCGTACCTTATAATGCTGAGTGTTAAGCAAGGTGGTATCAAGTACCATTTTTAAAGTCTTTGGTATGACTCGACCTGGGATTGAACCCAGGTCTCCCGGGCCATTGGCGAACACTCTAACCGCTGGGCCAAACACCATAAAAAAAGAAGAAATGAATTTAAAAAAAAAAAAAACTCTAAATTCATTCCTCAAACATCTCAGCTTTAAACGCTGAATACATCAACATTTCTATAAATTCAACTTTACCCTTGATAATGACGTGTTGTAGTTAGAAGTGCTCGTGGGGAAAAATGGAAAAATGTTTGTACAAGATTAAACCGAAGATATATAATTTTGACCCAAGATAAAGAAATAATCACACACACACACACACACACACACACACACACACACACACACACACACACACACACACACACACACACACACACACACACACACACGTGAGTGAGAGTGTGTATGCTTATTTATGTTTATTTTTATGTAGTGATATGACATTTACATACGTCTGATATTTTTATCAGAATATAGAAAGATAATTTTTGAATTTTTTTTTTTTTTGTGGTTCCCCGTGAAACCCATCATAAGTAAAACCAATTTTCTTTTCTCTACTTAAGCATTAAACAAATATTTCACTTTGATCCCCTGCCGAGATAAAATCATATATGCAAAATGTGTCACAATTTGGTATATTGTATATCCCAACTAGATACAGCATATGATATCAAGTCCTCCTGATATAGTGACTCTTTCAGAAGTTTGGAACACACTGAAAAATTTAGGATGTATCCCAGATACAAGCGCTTTAATGCAATAAATACATGTTGCTTATGGAGTGTAGCTCAATTTTGCTTTCCAGGTAATAATAATCAGAAGAATTAAGTAAAGAATTACTTGCTGATTCAGGAAGGCAGAAAAGTTCATAGACTAACCAATAAGCGAATGACACAAAGCCACCAAATTCAGTTGATTCGATGTATTTGCTTTGTTTTTCTAAGATTATAACTTTGCTCAGTCTTTGACAAATAAATAAATAAATAAAGATTATAACTTTGCTCATTCTTTGACAAATAAATAAATAAATAAATAAATATATGAAAAAATGTTTTTATAGCTAAAATCTATATTAAGAACCTTTACCCAGAATGAAAAATCTAAGTTAAATTTCGTATTTCGTATGCTGAATGAATTTCAGTATCTATCTTGTCAATATCAGTTGTTTAATTATAAAATAAATAATTAAATTGATTTTATTTTAAGTAGATGATATATTCATGGATTATCATATTTACCAACCCCTCCGCTCGGGCACAAGGTCAATTGTTAAGCAGAGTTTAACAGGTTTCAATTCAGAGTTTTCCTTCTCCTAGACTAGTTGCCTAACCAAGGCTGAAGAACCTAGTCTGCCCTACTATTTACCCATAGCTGGAGGGAGAATAATTGGATTCATACCTTTTCCAAGGGTATTAGTGTTATGTGAAATGCAATGAGTCTCGTCCAGGATTTGAACTCGTGTCGCCGTGTCCATTTCCTACGACCATAACCATTACACCACGGGCACCTTCATGGATTATAAATCTATACTAAGCCATAAAATCGGAGAAAACAAAACGGTTGTAAATGTTCTTAAAAGTATTTTCTATGTAATTATGTAGTTTTTTTTAATATATTCATCTTCATAAAATGTTCTCGCTTCTTTTCTTCTTTTTACTCTATTATACTCATTATCAAGGAGACAAGAAAAGAAATAAAGAAAAAAGTGAGGAAAATATTTTTTAAAAAAAGGCGGGAGATGAAATATGACTGATAAAAATCAGACAAAAAAGTAAACAAAAGTTTTAAATTTTTCCTAGTTTCTTTGAATTGTACGTCATCGCTCAGGCATTGCGAGAGAGAGAGAGAGAGAGAGAGAGAGAGAGAGAGAGAGAGGGAGAGAGAGAGAGAGAGAGAGAGAGAGAGAGAGAGAGAGAGCTATTTATAAAAAAAGAAGAATTCGGTGAATGTTCTTAAGAATATATTCTTACAGCCAAGAAGATCACAACACCGATCCATTCTACCGACCACTGGTACCGATATGTCAATCCTCAATGTTACTTTCTGGGGATAAATGAAAATAAAAATAAAAATTCCAATCTGTTTACTTGAAAAATGGCGTTAAAAATTTACCTATGAATCAAGCACTTCCTGTTTAAGCGTCCGTATAATACAGTCTATCTTTGTGAATTAGAGTGGGATGGGTTAAAATCTGAAATCCGGGTTTAAATTTCATAAAGGTCTTTTGATTTCGGATGTGAATGGTTCGCTAGTCGCGATGAATGCGATTGTCAAAGGGGGATGTACGATCTTTGATTCAAAATGGCCGATCGGCGGTGGGAGAGGAACAAGGTGAAGAAAAAGATTAAAAAAATAAGGGGAAGGGTAGATGGAGTCTTTTTAACGTCACTTAACACGTCGCACAAAAGAATTGAATAAATACGCTTCCCGCACTTTTTTCTTCTTTTAATCATCTCCTTCTTTAACTTTAAGCTCTCTCTTTCTATCCTTCTTTCTATGTATTTTTTTCTTGAAATCTCGATATTGTCAAACATGTCCAGCGCCTCAGAGAATATCTTTCATCGGGATAATATAAAGCTAAAGTACGTATGAATCAACAGATATTGGGTAAGGATAGGTGGAGTCGTACTGAATGAGCGGAGAAGGGCGTTTTAAAATAATGAATGAAGAAAAAAAATAAAAGAAGAAATTGTTCGAGAGATGGGGGAGTGGTTAGGCAGGAAAGTAGAAATGGGAAAACGGAAGGAAATGGGAAAAGACTATCAATATTGAATTTCTTTTTAATC